>JAKSZP010002864.1:0-132114 GCA_022478985.1 Massospora cicadina | reverse complement strand
GTGATATGCTGTTCTGTAAGTTCTAAAAGGCAATGCCAGGTGTTAGCTCTTACCCTTGGCTGGAGGAGCAGATGATGTGTTAGCCTCCATATTGACTTCTATATTGTGAGATCATATGGGATGTCTAAAGCATCTAGGTAATCAATTCTCACAATGAATGGGGCCACGTCATGTGTGTCCATCTGAGGGGTGGTCATCTTAATTCCTTAGTGTGAAGTGGGCTCAGGGCCTTCCCCTTCTCTGGCTCATGCCTTTGAGTGTGACGGACCACCCCATTTTGAATGGCGCAGAGGAGGCGTTTGAAGTGTGGGGGAGTTTCATGAGGTCCCACTTCATTGGGGCGGTTTGCAAGGGGAGTGATTAGGCTGGATGGGTTGTGTGGGTTAGATAATTTGAGCGCAAGTGCAAAGTTGACCCTCGCCGCTCTGGACCAGTGTTGTTGCGGAAGGCCTGGGGCTAGGACTTCCTTTATCCAGGTGCCCAGTATATGGTTGGAGTGGACCTCAAAGTCTATTAGGCCCATGCCTCCACTAGAGCATGGGCTAAAGAGTGTTTCCACCCATACGGGTGGCCAAGTCTCAGGCCACATCCATCCCTGGATAAGTGCGTGGATTTAGAATATGAATGTAGGTGAGAAAGAGATTGCGTGTTCAGTGAACCACAGCATTTGGAGGATGAGTGAGTGGGCAACTATTACTCGCACCATTAATCCTGGGGATCTTCCTTTAAAGGAGGCAATGCGGTTGGACATCTGCTGTAGTGGATTGTTTTCCATTATTACATTAGCGTACTCCCTATCTCCAGCCATACCCCAAGGTGGAGGACAGGGTTGGTAGTAGGAGGTGATGCAAAGGGTAGGATGAGAGGGTTTTTCCTTAATGGGGGGCTGTGAGGTTTGGGTTTTGAGGTCCTGTTGTTATTTTACTTGCCTAAGAGGATTATTTTCGTTATCCTTACATTAAGTGGCGCGTTGCTCACAATGAATATTCCACTAGTGTGCGTTCCAGCTGGCGGGCATCAATGTTGTTAGCTATACCAGTTACGAAGTCATCAGCAAAGGCTAGTATCTTGACTGTTAGTTGCCTTGTGCGGGTATGCCCATAAGGCATGAGTCAGTGATGCAAAGGAGTGGATCAATACTGTAGTTTGTGCAGTGGGATGAAGGGGTCCCCTTGTTTGAGCCCTCTGTATGGTGTGATCTTGTTAGTTAGGAAGCCAGGGCTGCATACAGCCATGGATGCGAATTCTGTAAGGAGCATCGCCAAGTTTATGAATCTGGGTGGGAGTTTAGAGGCACTCAGGTATTTCTTCAGGTACGGCCAACAAATGCGGTCATATGCCTTCTCCTAGTCTATGAATACCAGGGCTCCAGTTGCTTTGGATTGGCATCTTTTGGTTACAGTGTGTATGTTTGTCCAGATTGACCACCCTGGTATGAACCCAAACTAATTAGGTGATAAAATCGTGGAGACTAATGTGCCTAATCTGGCTGCTTAAATTTTTTGTAAGTAGTCTTTTATCAGTGTTAGCGATTTCAATTTGGGCCAGTTGCCTAGGTCCAGTTTGTCGTTAGTTTTTAAACAGGTTATGACCTAGGAGTCCTAGCCACCATGCAGGAGGCGTGTCTCTAGCAGGCACTGGTTCATTGATGCTAAGAGGATGGAGGCTAATTGTTTAAAAATCTATGTAAAATTCATAGGGTATCCCATCAGGCCCTGGACA
This sequence comes from Massospora cicadina, assembly GCA_022478985.1. Classification (NCBI taxonomy): domain Eukaryota; kingdom Fungi; phylum Entomophthoromycota; class Entomophthoromycetes; order Entomophthorales; family Entomophthoraceae; genus Massospora; species Massospora cicadina. Next base: position 130,392 of record JAKSZP010002864.1, on the reverse strand, counting down.
TTTCCTATGTGGTGCACCTCAGACTGTGTCCTAGAGCTCATCCTGTGTTATTAGGTTCAGGAGGTTGTAGTCTGGCGGTGCATGTTATATTCCAGTAGTGTGTAGAAAATCTTTAATTTTTGGCGGTCAGTTTGGTGTCACAATATAGTTCAGTGTAGTAACGGTATACTTCCTCCTTGACCTCTTATGGGTCAGTTGCCATGGTGTCATCTTCTTTGCAGACCTGTGTGCATGCGGTCTGGTTGCTATGGGAGTGGAATTCATGGATGAAGTATATCAAGCAGGTTTCGCCTTATTATATGAACTTACTTTTTCTCAATACTTTGATTCTTTGCTGGGGTTTGAAGATGAGGGAGTTTAGGCAGGCAGATATTTCGCCCATTTGTGCCCCCAGTTTGGGCTAAAGAGGTACTTCGAGGTGTTGAGCTTGAGATGGTCCAGTTCTTCCAAGGTGCTCTTGATTGTGGCTGTGTCAGCAATGTACTTATGTGAGATGAGATGGCGAGTTTAAATTAGTAGTTCAGTTTTGAAATTTGCCCAGGCTTCGAAGAGATCCAATACAATTGGGGTTGTAAATTCTGGGTTCATGGCCTCATGTTTGACCCAGTCAAATATTTTGGGAAATTTTTTGATTTCTGGGTGTAGCTTCCTCCAGGTTGACACCTGTGTGGGTTTTGGGTTGGCAAGAGATGCACCAAAATGAGTCAGTGGTCTGAGAAATTGATTTTTTTTCAAAGTTGGAGATTTTCAAATGGTGGGTTTTGGTGCGAGTATGTAGTCGATGTGGCTCAGTGAGATGAGAGTTCCCTCACGTATGTGGGGGAAGGTCATGTGGGGAAGGAGTAGTGGCCTGGGTGGAGTATAGTGTAGGCCAAGGGATGACTTCATTGCATAGAACTTGATGTGCCCCAGTGGGTATCCCTGGGGTTAGGCCATTGGTCCCTGTTGGGGTTATCCCAGCAGTTGAAGTTTTTCAGCTGTATGGTATCTGGTAGGAGGGTGAGTGTTGGGATGGTTTCAAGGAATTGTTCCTCTCAGATGCGGTGCACAGTGCATAGATGCATGCTTAAAGTTGTGTCCTCTTGGTTTACAATCGTTGCTACCAGGACATGATTATGCAAATATGACGAGGAGTTCGTGATTTTTAGTCTTTTGTTATTTTGGATGACCACCCCAAAGTGTAATGTCTGTACTGGTAGGGATGGTGAGACCCTGTATGACCATGATCCCTCTTCCCCCTGTAGGCAGTGGGTTTCTTGGATGGCCAAGATATCAACAAGGGGTTTTTGCAGGAAGTCCTTCTTTTTGGCTTGTTATGCATGAGCCCTGGCTCCCACGATGTATAAGTGTCCCTATTGTCACTGAGGTGCCCGTGGAGCCTCAGGAGGGGTTGGTAGGGCCGCCCAGCCCAATCCCAAAACTCTTTTTGCTAGCCCGGCTCCACTTTTTGGGCCAGTGTATTCTGTCATCATCCAATCCCATACCCTGTGTTGATTTCTTGTGGGTATTTCAATTTTTGAAATTTCAGCAGATTTCCTCGCTCATAACTCATGGTGGTCCAGTGTGGTGTGCTAAATTGTTTCTGTGGTTTCAGGGTGCAAATTTGGAAAATTAGGTCCCGCTTTTTCGCCCATAGTGGAGCTGTTTTGTCCTGATAAGTTCACTTGATTGAAACCATTTGTTGATTAATTAACATTGTTGAAATAAATTTCATTTTGGGCATACTGCTCTATTTGGGTGGCTCAGATAATTTCCTCCATGTCCTCCTCAGCTTGGGCAGTTTGTTTTGATTGGTTATCTTAGCTGATTTCCTCTATGTCCTCCTAAATTTGGCCAGGGTTGATGGAGGAGGCTGCGAGTGATTCAGCCTTGGCCGCTTCCCTAATTGTGGGCCTTCTGCATCATTTTGCGTGCTTTGGGTGTTACTGGCTCTATGATGAGGTGGTGCCCATCCAATCCCCATTGATATTGGTGGTTGGCGTCCGTTAGTTTTCCAAATTATACATCATCTTCATCCATGGCATCATCGCAGAAATCTGGGGCCATGATGACCTCCTTCATGGTGCATGCATGTTCCTTGTGCCCCATTGCGGTGCAGTAGTTGCAGATAGGCTGTGCGCATTCCAGTATGACGTAGAATGGCTTTGACACACTTTCATCTGGGAGGTAAAACACCGCTGTGAGTGGGATTCTTATGAGGTCTGCAGCCACCTCAAGGTGCAGGTAGATCACGGCGATTGCCTTTCCTGCGCACAGGTTTGGAATCAGGTGAGATCACTGTAATTCAAGTTGTTTAAATTCTAGTAATTGGTAAGTCCAGCTCAGAGCTCCTCATCAATTTGCTTATGGGGAAGGGTGGTAGGGAGTGAGTCAAAAGAGATGAACAAAGTGTTTGCTTTGTTCCATCTGGTGAACACGGTGCACACAATTTGTTGGCCCTCAGGGAGGGCAACTTTGACACAGACTTTTACAGTGGCATCTGCATCTTCTTTGCTTTCAAAGCCCAAATCGATCCAGCCACATTAAATTGTGTGGGTGGTAATGTGCACCACAATTGCAGAAGAGGGAGGCCTATGCCTCTTTACTTTATCCCACTGATTAAAGACTTAACCCTAGTAGAGTCAGAGCCCATGCTCTACCTTTGTAGGGTTTGGTAATATTTGATTTCCATGTATTTATTTTGCTTTGTGGTGAACTCCACAAACTTGGGCATTGCTGGTTTTGTGGTTTCTTGACGGCATTGTTGCCTAGTCCCCTCCAGGGCGTTTCTTGCACTTTGGCGCATCATTTTGTCCATTGTCTGTAGAGCTTTCTCCAGTTTAATTGGGTTTACTGAAATCTCCCATCTCTCCTGTGTGTTTATCAAAAATTACTGTTTAAATAAAATCACAGTAACTAGTGTTATCTTTATGGGAAAGAAAAGCGATATTAAGGGTGTCTTGCTTTAGATGATTTGTATGGCGTTGCTGTATTTTCCTGAACATTTAATGACCTTCTACAGACTTAAAAGACGACTTTAACCAGATGATGGAAGCTTCCTTAAAGCTGAAACCTTCCAACTGCAATTTTTTAAAGTAAAATAATATTTCTGAGCCATAAGGTTTTGTGAAAAATAAATCTTTCCATTATTCGACAACTTCTTTGAAATACAGAAGATGTTTTGACTAGGTAGCCTATGTGACATACAGGTCTTTTTAGGAATATTTGGTTACTATAGAAAATTTATTTCTTCAATTTGCTGAGTTAGCCATACCCTTGGTGTAAGTAATCCATAAAGAGGTCCCATTTCACAGGAGGCATCTCACTAAAAAGCTTTTACTCCCTGAAGGATGCTTAGATGACTGCTCTCGTGTTAATTCATCATGAGTTTGATATACACTTCTTCTTGTTCATGTTGCCACAAATGTCATGGTCAGATCAATATTGGCTCAAATCAACACTAATAAAGCTTATTTGCCTATCACTTACTTCAGTAATACTCTGACTAAGTTTGAAAGAATTATTGCATTTATATAATGGTGATGTTTGGCTTTGCTGTTACCCATTAAGAATTTCCGCCACTCTCTAAATAGGAAACATCTATAATTTTAACTAATCATGAGTCATTGATGTGGTTGCAGTAAATGAAAAAGCACAATGAGCGACTTTCAGGATAGGTCGAAAAGTTGCAAAAATATTACTTTTCTATTGTGCATTGAGTAGGAGTTTTTTTACCAAATTTCTGGTGGGGTTTAACACTTACTCATACTTATTTTAATTAAGCTTATGTCTGTCAAGTTTGCAAATTGATAGAAAGACCTAAGACATGAGATTCAGAACCCCCAGAAATTTAAGAGCAGTTAAGACAAATGATAGATCTAAATCACGGATGGCATGCTCTATAAACAAGTTGGGATGGCTTGGTTACCATATGTTGCCCCTAAGCTAGAAGCTCAACTATTATTAAAGTCTACCGCTGTGAGGAATGGCGCTCTTTATAATACCTACCTGTGGCCTAAAGAACGATGCTACTTGTAAGGCATGGTTGATTCTGTTCAAAATGTTCTTAAATCCTGTCTCATTTTCACTAAAGCCTTTTTAACCTGATTAACCAACATCAAGTAGTCGGTCTGAACTCACCCTTCTCCAAAATCAGTAATGATGTCATTGGCCCTCTGCCTACCATGTACGGTCTATGCTTCTATCCTAGCTATTTATTATTTCACAAAGTGGGAAAAGCCATATAAGTGGCTCTGCCACAGCTAAGGCTAATGACTCGTTTTTACTAAAACTGGTCTTCACACATCACAGCAGCCCAAAAAGTCCTCCTATCTGAAGATGGAAAAATTTTGTATCTCAGGTTTTGACTAAATTTAATTCAAAAATAGGGCTTATAATTTCTCAGACCCCATCACTCTTTCACTAATGAGGCCGTAGAGTGAGCTAATGGTACCTTATTTCTATTTTCCACAAAATGGCTCAAACTTAATTGACTCGATGGTATAAATATCTCCCAAGGACACTAATGGCTTAACAAGTATGTTATCACTAAACTAGGATGTATTCATTCAAGGCCCTCTACTGTGGGAACCAGCGTTACATTCTAGATTCCACTTCATTTTGGAAGCATCTTCGCTCAACACCAACAATCTAGCCATGATGAGACTGACAGATGAGGTATTAAGATACCAGGCTCTGTATCCAAATCTATAGAAATTACTACCAGAAAGGAAATTATTTATGCCAGTTCCATGAAATCTCTTCTGCCTGAGTACCAATTGGGGGACTTAAAACTAATTTACTATCACTGACTGAAGATAGAATTCATGAACTTTTTATATGGTCTAGCCCATATTGAGATATACAAATATTTCCATGAACATTACATTTCCTCAGTCAACATGTGTACTGTAATTATTGGAATTCAGGGGATTGGGTTGCTCGCTGGTGCTTTTCCCCTGATTTTAATAATATCTACAGGAGAAGTTTCACTCTCTACTGCTAGAATGAATGTTTTTAATGACTTGTTGTACTTCCAATTTTTAAAATAATAAAACAATAGAAAAGACTAAAAAGTTTGATTTATATATATATTATTAGTATTGGCAAGGGGTAAAAAGTGAACCCTATTCAAAAGTCGATGTTTAGTATTTAATTTAATTCAGTGCTTGGACAAGTATAGTCGTCCATTCAATATTAGCTTCTAGCCAAATTAATTTTTATGGACGTTTAACTTATTGGTGCTCATAAATCTTGGCTCGCTTTGATATAATGGCTGATGGAGGGTCAAGATAAGGTGAGACATTTCCGTGAGGCAAAGATCATAAATACTTGAGCAATCACCTTTGGGGAAATGTTGCACGTTGTGAGACCCCTCCAAGGCTATAAAATGGGGTGTTTTCGGCTTAGGTGCTTAAGTTAAATTAGAAGTAGGCCGTGGAGGAACCTCCAATGGTTTCTTTAGACTTTGTCACATTCTAGGGAAACTTGCTTACCTGAACTCATTCTATTTGGCCAATTATTATTAATAAAATTAATGCCCTGATCCAAAGGGTTCCACCGAGAATTAGCCAGGGTCTTTGGTCGATTTTGTCCTCATTTTATCCTTATTTTGAACCTTAACACTCTTATTACACAATCAAACTTTTAATTGTCTGACAATTGTTAATCAAATACATGGAAGGTTCTTTAAAGCTATGTAACACCTGGCAAGATTATATGGGGAGTATTGTCAGGAAAGATTGAGTGTAAATTATAGTGGACGTGAATTGACCTTCTTATATGGCTGAAAATAATTGATAGAGACAACTTCCTGTTTAGCCCTTTGCTCTGCACACTGTTTATAAATATACAAAGGATATAATCAAATCTGGAACTATTTTGATGAAAATAAAGGATTTTATCTAGTCAGGAACCAAGTATGTTGTTTCCTATATATTAAAGAGGAATTTTCTAATAATAGGGTTTGATACAATCATCTAGAAAACACCCATCCTCAGCAATATTTTTGTTCATTTAAGTAAATTATATCTTACTGTTGGGATTTTTGCCCATATTCTTAGCATTCTAGATTACCAGGAATCACTAGGGGATAATTCTTAAGGCGAAATGAATTGGAAATTGGTTGGCCCGAGTTTCAGAGTAACTAAGTTTGGGAGAATTTGCGATATTCGCCTAATCATATCTGTTGGGGATCAATTAGGACAAATACCTAAGATCTCATAAGGTGAAGTTGCTGACGAAATAGGGGCGTCTGATAGTGATTAACTATGTTTAACAATTGGATCAGTCAGGTTTCATCACTGACTGATTGGGAATGAAGCAAGTTGCAAGGCGAGTGATGCCACCAGCAAATAGCGAATCATTTATTAGTTGGTGCATGACCTTCCTTTATGGGTAAAAGTCCCATTACCTAAGCAGGTCGCTTGCCAAATATGTTTGGTTCAATTAGATCAAGAGGAAAACGTTAGGGACAATTTTTCTAACTCTTTCCATTTAGGTCTTGGGGATGTCCAACAACAGAATCCTTTCCAGGATGATGAAGACCATCACTGCCAAGATAAGGATAGGTGATTCAATGGCAACGGCTGCCATTTATATCAAAGAGGTGTCAACCGAGGGGGTAGACGACCAAATTGCACTATAAATTCCCTAGGATTCAATATACTAAAACAGCATTTAGTAGTAAACAGTATAATGAGAACAGATAAGAAGTTCTATAGTTGTTACACCTGGTATATTTTAAGAGTAAACTTTTATCAGCTTCTGTTGTGCTATTCTTCTCAAGGATATTATTGCTGTGTGTGATAATTGGAAGACTCTAAGTTAAAGAGTAAAGATCTGAGTGGGGATCTAGAGAAGAAGGAGACACAATTGGGTATTACTGCCAACTGTTTGTTAGACCAAAGAGACTGTCACCAGGGAATCTCAGAAAATATTGGGTTGGACTTAACGAGGGAACAAATCCCTAGATCACGACATCTTAATTATTTAATTGGGAATACTGGCCAAGCGTTTGGCCATGATATAAAAATTCATACTCAACTTCAGATAATAGTCATCATACTATTATTGACTAATAATCTATAATACTATACAACGCAGACAAAGTGCACAAGAAAATCAAACCTGTGCAGTAAAAAGATTACTAGGGTTGTTTGGTGATATTAACCCAACAAGTAAATTTTTACAAGTTGGTGCTCACTACAGGGGTAGTTGAGTTAAAGAATTTATAAGAATGTCATACAAAGACCAGTATGCAAGCTGTGGAATGATTTAGCCAATGTGAACCAGAATGCCCTAAACTCAGCAGATCATCGGGAATTTGTGGCCTTGGAAGAATGAGTTTCCAAGGTGGAGGAAGGGATAGATAATGTTGCAAGCTTTAGGAACGATTTACTTAGGAAAGTAACTTTGGCAAAGAAGAAAGAAGAGGACCTCGTTTTAAAGGTCTTATACCTGAAAACAGAGTGAGAAGTGGATAGCGTTCATTTAAGAAATTTTAGTGAGGATATAGAGTGACTAATTAAATAGGTGGAGGATCTTAAAGCTCACAAATGTGCTTGTGAGCCTGATATGGCAAGTGATGCCAAAGAAAGAAGTCCTCACACAATACTTGGGAAGTCAAATACCCCAAGGAACATGCCGCCCGCTTTTGCTGCCATTTCAGAGATGACGCCCAAAGTCACTCCTCAAGTTAGCCAAATGGCAAAACTTAAAGATTCATTCAGAGATAACTCGGAGGAATTTAAGGCAACGCTGAAAACTGCAAGTGTTCCATAAGGATAACGCCCCAGAGTTTTTCCAAATGTTTGACATGACCATGTATGGCTATGGGGATCATAAAAAGCATTGTCGGTCATGAATTGCCTAGACACTGACTGCCAGAACTTAGTGTTACCTCATCTGGAGGGTGACAGTTGGTCATATACTGAGGCAAAGGTGGCCATCATAAAAAGAGTTCCTGAGTCCAAAGCGCATGTTGAAGTGAAAATTGATTTTATGAGAATCCAGTCATATAAAGACGAGTCTCTAGCTAGCTTTGCAGATCAGTTTTACCAGTAGTCGCAGATCCTGATTGGAGAAAAAGTACCGAATGACTTCTATTCCAGAATCGCCTTGCAAGCGGATTTTGGCCCTATCATGATTTGCATCACATGATGTCTTCCATGTTTGTGATGGAAATTACCTCACAAATTGTAGATAATTTAAAAATTTTGGGAGCCACATTTGATGCCCCAAACAAAAGCTTCAAATCCAATCCAGCTTCAATATGAATCCCTTGAAAGGAAAACAAAGGAGCTAAAGAGTCAACCAATCGAACAGTGCCAGGAAATAAGCCTGAAGAATTCAGATGGTTGAAAAAGAAGGAAAAGGTCTGTTATCAATGTTGTGGGAAAGGACATTTCGCCGTGCACTGCAAGAAGCCAAAAAATCAGATCAACGTGATCCAGGCGAAAGAGTCAGCAGCCACCAAGGAATTGGGAAAAGGGCCCGCAGCCTAGATGGAGAACAGTTTAGAGCTGCGGAGAAGCCTGTTCCTCCTGACATTATGAATGAGGAATTAATATCAGCGATTTGTTTTTAGTCAACAAGCAGTATCAGCAGTATATATTGGTCAATTTGGATGTAAATGCCGTAACCAGAGCTGGGGTGAAGAGAATCAACCCTGAGATAATCAAGGAGGTTACCCAGCTGTATGCCTGACAACTGGCGGATAAGATTTGAACTGCCAAGAATCCTAAAGCATTTTCTGAAGTCCAATTAGATGATGGCAATTTTTTGATCCTCCTCAGCGCAATAAAGGAATATCTTCATGATTTATTAGCGCAAACTATTCAAACACTCAATTCAGTTAATAACGCCGCTAAACACTCTGAAAACACTATATGGCAATACTCTGAGTGTACATATATAGACATACAAGTGAATTGAGTATGTGTGAGAGCTATTGTCAACAACGGAGGGCCCATCAATATTTTCTTGACCAAGCTGGTAAAGAGGATGAAGATCTTACCAGACTTGGAACATAAGAAGGAATGTGGGACAGCTGGGCCAAACACCACCGTCTCCTGTGGAGCGTAAAGCATGTTGCCACTATGATTTGGGTCATTGGTGGTATCTGCGCCAGCAATAGCTTTGGCCAACCAAAATCATGACATTTTGATTGGAATGGAGTTTCTATGCAAATATGGAGTTAAATGTAACTTTAAGGGGATAATACATTGACCATATAGGGTCAGACTTTATCATTGGTAATTAGAAGGATGGTAGAGCTCCACTGAATCGGAGAAACAACTTCATCAATCTAATATACAATGACGGCATTGTCCTGATTCACTACCAATTAGTTGGTAGGAAGTGACGAGAAATGCTGGCGGAAATCCTAGAGAACTGGAGAATTCCACTTAAGGATCAAGAATGAGATGACCATACCGCCGAAATTGCAGATGATAGTCAACATGGGGCTGACCTTGGTGATACCTGAGCTGTTGTATGGGGAAGTCAGAAGCCCCTGGAAGAAATCCATAGTGGAGCCTTGGGTGGCTCCTGGGATACTAATGTTAAGCCATGGAGTAATTAGAGTTCTCCTGGCAAATTTAAGTGAAAACCTGATGAAGATCAAGAGGAAACAGATCATTTCATTTGTTCATCTGAGACTGACATCTGAATTGAAGAGTTTCTATAATTTTGGGACTCTTGATGAGATAGGATTACCAGCCAGGGGTAACTGAGAGCATCAACCTATAAGCTGATTAAGAGCAACTCGCTGATCTGTCAGAAGGCCAGCAAGAGGAGGTGCTCAAACTATTTAAAAAGTATTGGGAATTGTTCACTCAGGATGACCACAATTTGGGATGCGCATGAAACGTGATCCACAAGGTCAACACCAGGAAAATTGGCTGATCAGGATGAGACCAATCTGACAATTGAAAGCCACCGAAGCAGTAGTGGAGAATAAAATCAGCAAACTAGTGAAGCATGAGCTTCTAGTTCCATCGTCAAGTCCCTGGGCTAGTCCAATTCTTATTGTGAAGAAAAAGGATGGCTCCAACTGGGTGGTGATTGACTACTGGAAGCTGAATAAAATTACGAAGAAGGACTTATATCCTCTACTGAGGATCAATGATGCGCTAGATCAATTAGGAGAAGTGAAGTATATACTCAGCAATGGATCTGATCTCAGGATATTGGCATATTGACTTGCCATAGGAAGCCCAGGAAAAATTTGTAATTATTACCGCGCAGGGGCTATACCAACTGACAAGGATACCCCAGGGTCTATGTAATGCGCCTGAAACATTTCAGAGGGCCATGGCCGCGATACTGAGCGACTTGAAGTTGTCATGTGTCCTAGTATACCTGGACAATATAAACGTGTTCAGTAGGACGTTTACTGATAACCTACACCACTTAAAAGAAGATTTTCAAGCGACTGTCCATGGCTAACCTGAAGATTAAGCTGAGGAAGTGCCAGTTCTTTAAGAAAGTGTTGGAATATCTGGGATCCGTAATTAATTCCATTGGTTTGCAGCCGCAAGCCCAGAAGATAGAAGCCATAGAACGGATGGATGTGCTGAAGAGTGTCCAATACATTCAAGTGTTCCTTGGGATGGTCGTATACTACAGAAGATTTATTTGGGACTTCGCCCAGATAACTGAGCCCTATAACATTTATTGAAGGATCCTAATAAAGGATTTGTATGGAATGAAGAGGCCCAGGACTCCTTTGATGAGCTACGCCAGTATTTAATAGATTCTCTAATTCTGAAATATCCAGAATTTCGATCAGGAGTTTATTATTCAAACCTATTTTTGTTGACGGCAATTGGCGCTGTACTAAGCCAAGTAGACGAAGTTGGGGAAGAACATCCGGTGGCATATGTGAGCTAGACGCTCTCAGATGCTGAGAGGAACTACACCGTGACTGAGCATTAATGCCTTGTGGTCATTTATGCATGTAAGCAGTTTTGTTTGTACATCCACAGAACGCACTCTAATGTGGTGAAGGACCACTATTTATTGCATTGGCTTCACAATTTGAGAGCTAGAAGGACGACTGGCCCAATGGGCACTTAAGCTCCAGGCTTATGATTATGAAATTGTCCACCGAGCAGGGGCTTCTCACCAGAATGTGGATGGCTTATCATGGTTACCATTGGTCCAGATGGTATACCTGAAGGTGGATGAGCTACTCCAGAGAATGGTTGATGGAGAAATTGGGAATGAGCCCCGAGAAATCCAAGTTGCACTTCAGAAAGCGATGGAAAACACTGGGACCATGGATGGACAAGTATATAAGATGCATCAACTGGAAATGGTTATTATTCCTGAAGTTTTCAAAAAAAGAAGCTATAGTGCAAGCAGCTCACAAGGTTGTTGGGCATGGTGGTCTGAGGAAAACAACTGACAATATTCTCCAATACTACTACTGGGAATCCATCAACTATAATGTCACGGATTATCTAGCTTGCTGCGTGGAGTGCCATCTGCACAAACCACATAAGAATGCAACCGGATACTGACTGATCCGCCCTGGATTTTCCTGGCACATGATGTCCATCGATGTGATGGAACTGCTGATGATGAGCACAGGGGGAGTGAAGTACAATATATTTGCCATCGACCATCTGACAAGATGAGTCAAGATGAAGGCCCTAACAAAAGTAGACGCTACTAGCACTGCGAGGTTCATCCTGGATCAAGTAGTATATTGACATTGATGTCAGAAGGTCCTGCTTAGCAATAATGGGACCAACTTCACATCTCATGTGATCCCACGTTTGTATGAGATAATGGGGATCAGAGGAGTCATGTCAGTACCTTACTAGCCAGAGATGAATGGACTGGTAGAAAGGGGAATGGAACGCTGGTCGCAATGCTGAGGAAGCTGGTCGCAGGAAGAACTTCAGCGTGGGGAATTTACCTAAGTTCAGTGATGTTAGCCTACAATATTAGTCATCATACAGAAACAGGAAAAACATCATTTGCGCTGTTGTATGGAAGAAAGGCCGCGTTGCCACCGATTTTTACTTGGTGGTAAAATCAACATCAGGGATGAGTTCTGAACAGTACTTGAACTGACTGACGAATATCCTGATTGATATGCAATTGTAAGCATTTGATACTAAATTGAAGAAAAGATATGAGCAAAATTGACAGACAAAAAGAACTTACCGGCCTTAGCAGAATATTGAATAGGTGAAAGAATAGCCTATTGCAAAATGCATGGTTTTGGAAGAAGAGACAAACTAGATGCATTCTGGTTGGGTTCGTTTGAAGTTATCGCCAAGATGGTGACTGATGCCTACTCAATCAAGGGTCTCTTGGATGGAAGAGTTGTGAATTGAGCCCATGATAAGTATCTGAAGCAATGGATAGATGAAAAAAATAAAAGAGTTCATGTAGGACTGATGAGACATTAATTTGGTCATTTCTGATGATTAGGTCAAGCCCAAAAAAGGACCTCTGAACCAATCTAGATGGTTAAGTCCAAAAAAGGACCTCTGAACCATAGAAAACTTGCAGGTTTAAGTACCCAGGACCCAGTTTAGGGGAAAATAAATAGATGGACTGCTGAGCTGAAACAAGGTCTTGTCCCAAGGAAAAAAGAATAAAAGTAAAAAATTAATAAAAGATGTTAGGAAAAAAGATTAAAAACCGCATAGAGAAAAAACCTATATAATTTTATAAGTTTTATTTTTTTAATTGTCCCTAATATGGTGATGATTCCGCCTATGTTGCCTCTTGGGGGAGGGAGGATGGATTGCAGTAGGAATGAACAGCTCATCAAAATTGATGTGAGATTGGATTCTAGTGAGGGCCAGACCTAAACAAAACTACATTCTTTGAGTTGAGGCAGAGCCCTGTGTGAAAGTGATTAGGGGAAGGGAAATTGAGTTGTCCGATGAAGCCAATTGTGAAACCCCAGAGTGAGGAGGAAAGCAACAGTATAAGAAGAGGCAGTCAGCAAATAACCCTGAGTAATCCCAATATGGTTCCAGAGCTGAAAGATTAGTCTTGTGCACCTGATGACGGGCTTCATTAAGGACACTAGACATATGGTCCAGCAGTGAACAAGGGATGCTAGATGTGGGTTGCCAAATCATGCCCCCTACTAAAGCCATCAGTGGAAGATACCAATGGGAAAAGCCGGTGAGGAGATAATCATGCAGGGAGAAAATGGCATCCTGCAAGCAATGACTACAGGATTCTTGGAAGCTGAAGCTGAATGAGCGGTGAAACCTTTGTGAGGCTGGAAGCTTCGTGACCAACTTCAAAGAACTTGGCCAGAAAAGTGAAGAGCATAAGTGGCGGTATCCTGATCCAGGATTTTATCAAGATCAGAGGGATTCAGTGCTAGGGACAAAGCCTTGGTGACTTTTCCCAGAGTTCGGCGTATGGGAGCTCAAAATGAATTTTGTTACTGATAATGAGCTCTGTAGCCAAAACAGCGGGTTTGTAATATTGTCCAAGTCAGAAAAGGAACTCAGGAAACAGGTCTGACCTGGCAAGAAACGAGTGATCGCATGCCTGGTTTTGGAGGGATTAGTTACCATTTCAGGTAAATTGATGGAAGGACTAGCTGCTGGCACCAGACTAGGCGTATAAGTCCTGGAAGGAACATAGAATAGGTTCCACCATGCATCCTGACACATCTGCTGGAAGAGCCAGAGGTCATGATCAGACAAACTATTCAGAAGCTGCTGGTATTGTGACTCAGGATTTAACATATGAGCTGGACAAGAGGGGGATGTCAGACTTATATGGAAGTCTAAATTATGCACTCTACAATACATTAAGCTCCAATTTTGGGGAAATTAATCTCAATATTAATGATATAAGCTCCAAGAGAAGAATTAGGAATGACTTAAGCACGAGGTTATGAGAGGAATAACAAGGGAAAATAAAAAATATTCTTAATTGGGCCATGAAAACAAACATCGACAGCAAGAGTCTCCTGTCCAGGATGAGAAGAAAATCAGGAAATCAAGGACTCCAGACCAAGAATTTTGAATATGACAGCGGGTTATATTCCCTGACAGGGGGAAAACTGGATTCTGGGACTAATATCATCATGAGTAAATCAATCAGCCCAGAATGACAGTAGATCATGGGGACCACACTCTGAGAAGGTGGTAGCTAGGAGGAAGAGGAAGAGAGGCGCATGTCAAAGGTTGTCCCAAGCAGTGGTGAGTACTGACGATTATACTATGCTTGAGCCAATGAAGTATTTGACTGAGTGTCCAAAGTGGTGTTCTCATGCCCCGGTCCTTTTCTTGCTGAAAATTTAGGCAAGAGGGGGATGTGTTGGGATTTTTGCCCATATTCTCAGCTTTCTAGATTACCAGGAATCGCTAGGGAATAATTTCCTAGGATGAAGTGAATTGGAAATATTTTGGCCCAAGTCTTGGAGTAGCTACATTCAGGAATTTTGGGATACTCTTCTGGTTGTATCCTTTGGGGATTGATCCAGAAAAATACTTAAGATCTCATTGGGTGGAGTTGCCAACAAAATAGGGGCATCTGATAGTGATTAACTATCAGGTGTATCGATTGGGATTGGTCAGATTTCATCACCAACTGATTGGAAATGAATAGTAAGTTGTGGGGTGAGTGATGCCACCTGCAACTAGTGAATCGATTGGTTGGTGTGTGACCTGCCTTAATGGGTAATAAGTCCCATTACCTAAGCAGGTTACTAGCCAAATATTCTAGATTCACTTGGATCAATAGGAAAACATTAGGGACACATTTTCTGACTCTTTCCATTTAGGTCTCGATGCTGTCCAATGATGGAATCCTAGCCATGATGGTGAAGACCATCACTGCCAAGACAAGGATAGGTGATTCAATGGCAACGGCTGCCATTTATACCAAAGAGGTGTCAACCGAGGGTTAGATGACCAAATCGCACTATAAATTTCCTAAGATTCACTATACTAAAAAAACAGCATTTAGTAGTAAACAGTATTATGAGAACAGATAGGAAGTTCTATAGTTGTTTCATCCAGTATATTTAAAGATTAAACTATTATTAGCTTTCATTGTGCTATTCTTCTTAAGGATATTATTGCTGAGTGTGATAATAGGAAGACTCTTAGAGAAAAGAGTGAAGCTCTGAGCAAGGATCTAGAGAAGAAGGAGACACAATGGGGATTGCCGCCAACTGTGTGTCAAACTTGAGAAACTGTCACCAGGGAATCTCAGAAAAGATTGGGTTAGACAGAATGAGGGAACAAATCCTTAGATCACGACATCTTAAGTATTGAATTGGGAATACTGGCCATGCGTTGGTCTGAGATATAAGAATTCATACTCAACTATGGACAATAGTCATCATACTATTATCAATCAATAATCTATTATACTATACAACACAGATGAAGTGCTTAAGAAAACTGAACCTTTGCAGTAAAAAGTTCACTAGGGTTGTTTGCCAATAATAACCCAACAAAGTTAATTTTTACACCTACCCTTTTTTCAGGTTAAATTCATTGCCAAATTGCAATATCCAAGTGAAGAATCATTACACTAGGACATTTGCTGATGCTAATAAAACCAATAATTTTTACCCTTTGTAGAAATTGGTCAATAAAATTAAATAAAAATAACTCAAAAATGCATCTTGGAATAGCTAGCTGTTAATCCTCTGAAATAAGGAAGCGCATCCTATGCAATTTAAGCCACTAATTATTAATTAATTAAATTGTAACCAAATCAACACTAAAATCTAATTTTGACTTAATCCAAAAGGCTTCAACAACGGTGCTCAATCAGATATCATTTAATGGATTTTATAAAGCCCCAAATCCCCAGATTTTCATGTGATTATAATATTTTGTAGATTCTTTGAAAGTCTACTTTATATTTATTGGAACAAATTACTTAGATGTGAAGCCTTAGTTTATAGTCCAATCTAAATTAATAATAGGTTTGTAGTAATCAAATCAATTATTAATCACTTCCCTGCCTTGACTGAATTATAAGTGGATGGTATACTGTATTTTTTAGTAATTAATCCACTAGCCCAGCACAAATTAAGTCGCCTCCTAATCCTGAAGAATTTCAGGCACAAAAATGAAGCCCCTAAGGCTAAAAACTATAGAGTAGAATAATAAAATCACTTTTTATTTTTCCTAATAATACTTTTTTAATTTTTAAATTTTTTTGAAGTGAGCCAACCTTGTGAAAAATATATTTCACTGATAGAGAGGACAGGAGGTAGGGAGTGAAAATATAGGAGTGGAGGACAAAACCCAAGTACTGGGGGTAAAAACTTCCTGTGCGTGTTTGGATAGGCTGGGATTACATGATTTAACTTCAAGATTTCTCTTGGATGAACCAAGGAATGGTGTGCAAATCCACATGTATTGATATCCTCTTGGCACAGAAATGCCATTTCTGCCACAACGGGATTGGGACCCATGATGTGAGGGGTGATAGTGGTACACCCTTCCTAACTATGCCACACCCCATCTGATGATACTTTTGTAAGCACATTTATTATATTTTTTGTTATTTTTTATCATTTTTTTGTTTCTTATTTTATGATTTTTATCTTTTACTTTTTTATTATTGGTTAACTATTTAATTATTTATTGAATAGAATTTACTCACCAAATCATGAGTGTTTTCAGAGTATTTCTGATGTTTAGACATTCAGTAATAAATGGATCAAAATGCATCAAAATTATACCAAAATCATACTTGGATTATCACTATTTAAACTCTGTCCCTCTGCCAGCATATCTTTTAAACTGATATACATTTAGTTAGTGTCTATCTTGTTCCCTTTAGGATCTTTGCCTTCCACTTTGAGCAAGTTCACCACATGAATATCAATATGCGACTATATGATGAACATTATTATGATTAATATTACTAGTCTCCATACTGAATAATGATGCCATGTTTCCTGCATCTTCAATTTTATCTGGCGGTATTGTTGTTTCTGAGCAATAATATCCAGCTCTATTTTGCATGCTCTTTTCCCTCCTTCAGAGATTAGTTGAGGGTCTACATTAAATGTTCCGTTGGTAAAGATTTGTGCATAATGGCCTTTCCAATTACAATTGCAGCAGGTGATTTCAAACTTTGGTCATGTTACCCTTGAACTTTTAGATAATCATATTTCATATGATAACTACTGAAATTATTTTGGTTGATTTCAATTAACTCCAAAAATACTATAATTCCAGGTTAGCAATATTGTTAGGTGGTCCAAAAAATTGAGAGTATTTTCATTAATGATTAAATAAATCATGCGTTGTGAGGTTTTAAAAAATGCATTCAATAGATTATTTATTAAATTTTGATAAGGTTGCACTGCATGTTGCTATGAAATTTTAGCATCAAAAATTTATCATTGCATTTGCACCTGTAGTGCCTGAGATTCTCATTAAAATTGATCAGAAAATTTGACAATCCTTCTTTATATTTTTAATAATGAATATATAAAATTGACTTTCAAGTTGCCATAAATTTTAGGACCTCCAAACTCTCAAAAGATGGTATATTTGGCCTCATGTAAGTAGGGTTGTCATCCAAATGTGGCTTGACCAACTCAATACATTATTAGTCTAAACAGTTGATGTAATAGCTTTTTTTATGGTTACTAGTCCTGTACATGTCCATTTTGAATCTCTTGACAAAAGTGGATAAAGTTCCATTATTATAAACTGTAAACAGATTTAAAAGCATACAGTTATTGATTTCTTTTCAGGATAAATTTGATTATATCCAAACTGACTCATTCCAAGTGTCTCCAAACGCTGAGGCGTGGCTCTCCAAGTTGAGTAGCTTGATAGTCTAAAGCGATCATAAAAGTATGCATTTACTAAAATGGGCATGTATTAACTTCTGAAGCTTCTTCAGCTCAATACTTGGATGCGTTGCAAATATTTTTGTTCTGGTCACATTGGCATTGATCTTTTCTAAGACCTTTTTAATTGATAATCATTCTTGTTTTTCTAATCTGAATGACCTTTTTTAAATTAATTATGAATTTCTACCTTGATTGGAAGTTTAAAGTTAGAAATCGGAAATTGCTTGCACTTCTCCACATATTATTTCTTAAATTAGTTACTGTTCCTTGTAGTTTATTATTTGACTCATATATCAAATTAAAATATTTTATTAAGGTCATTGATATAATGACTTAATTTTACCACTGAGTCTTTGAATAGTATATTATTTTCCATCTAGTACTAAAAAAATTGTATACTATTTTTGGGTTGGGACCATCTAGTATTAAAAAAATAGTATATTATTTTTAGTTATTTGTTCCTTGATTTGCATGCCAAATATTGATCACCTGTGTAAAATATCCTTTATCTCACATAATTGGACTTTAAAGTTAGTATTGTTTGCATATTTTTTATAACTTTGCTTTTTTGATTGGTCTTCATTGATAAGTAAAAAATTCTATAGATCACATAAAAGTCTAAGTTACACTTTTGACCCATTTTTCATTAACCCCTTTTGTCCAGGAAGTTTCAAACACATTGTAAAATATGTCATTAAAGTATTACGCTATCTCTGATATTAGATTATTGCCTGTATGGCCAAGTATTGGTCTGCCTCTATGTTAGTTTAGATTTATTCAAAGAAATCTAGCCAATCATTAAACTCTTAAGCCTCCTTAAGTTTCTTGAGAAAGTTATGAACTAAGTAATGGCCACATGATGGAGTGCATTAGTCATCTGTGAATTTCTGGTGGTAGGATGTAATACTCAGTTAAATTTTGGAAGATGTTCTAAATCCCAATTGGACTTTGACTAATCTGAGCTACACTTACATGATGATTGTCTAGATATATTGTCACTATGCATCTCAGTTTTATTGATGCTAAAAAGGCTACTATGGCTGTCTGTTGGGCAGTGTTCATTTTGAAAGCCCTTTAAAACTGCTTTTCTACCTTTCTAGTTCATCATACGACTTTGGTTCATCAGGGTAGGTAATTATAGGTACATTATCTCAGATAATCTGGGACACAAATATCTCACTTTCCAGTAGATGCTGTAATGTTTATGTTAAATATATAAAGATTAAGTTTTATACTCTTCTCAGTTAATTACCATCTGCCATACCAGCAATGAGTGACAATGTTGAACTTTTTGCTTCTTCCTGTGGCTGGTTCTTTTTTTCTAAATAAAAGATGAAGTTGCAGTTGTCTATACTATGGAAATAATAGACCACTAAAAGGTGCAACTAATATAATATATAGAATTAAAGACTATAGGCTATTCTTCTGTTATAATCATACTAAGGCTACCTGCACTATGATCTTCTTGATAATATAGTAAAGTTTTTAAATGTGATACACTAAAAAAGTCTTAAAAGTTAGAGTTTTTATTTAATGCAAGCTGTGAAAAACTGCTAACTAACTAATTAGGAGTAGAATTAGTCAATGTACTGCTTAAAACAAGCTATAAATAGGGTTACTTCTGATGCTAACTTCATCTTTGTACTTAAATCCTCTACTTGCACCAACAAATAACCTGTGGCCCATGGGTAATGTTTCTGAGGTCCTTATCCACATTCAAAAAATCCTGATTTGCACTTAGCTCCACCTCTGTGGTTGAATTTTTCTGGAGTAAAGAAGTAATTCTAGTACAGCGCCTCTTCAGATGCGTCTTTAAAAAGCTATGCTGCCAATCCTCTGAGCTATGGAAGCGCGGCACACATGCAATTTTAACCACTAATTAAACATTAGATGATTGTAACTTAATCAACACTAAATATGAATTTGACTTGAACGAAAGAAACTTGATAATGTTCATAAATCAAACATTGCTAAGTGAATTTTATAAGGCCCTGATTCCCTAGATTTTCATGTAATTATCATAAATTTTTAAATTGATTGATCACTTAGTTTATAGATATTGGATAAACATTAAATTAGGTAGAAAAGCCTTAGTTCGGGGGTGGAAGGCGAGTTGGTAGGGCGTACAGCTACCAACCTGAAGGTTGCGGGTTCGATTCCCGCCCTTCACATATCAATCGGGGTGCCAGCCAAAGGAGGTATTGGCGGTTAGTAGGTCTAATAACACGAAAAACTTACTCATGACGTAACCAGAAAAATTTGAGTCCCGATCAGGAGGTGGAAAAACTTTCTTGGATGGAGTTGACCCTGTTCAGGTTTCATGTCATTTCTTTCTTTCAGTAATGCCTGTCCCCTGGTCAGCCTGCCTCAGTTAAATAAAAGAAAAGCCTTAGTTCTTAATAAATATTATTGAATATTAGTTTTTTAATTAATACAATAAATTGTTCAACAGATTCACATAGGACGTTCTAAAGCATATTGATACTAGGAATCATCTGTCCAGACACCTGCGTCCTATTTAGCATTTAAGCAGCTGATGAAGTAGTGTTAAAGAAAATAATAGCTCATATAATTGTGGATGTTAGTGCCCTCCAAAAGCCCATGGCCTCACCTGTGCTGATTATACAGATGCAGGATGGATCACATTACATGATAAATGACTATATGAAATTAATAGTGTATCATCTAATCTAGTACTAAAAAAAGATAGTGTATCATCTAAATTTATATCTTAACATACATTTATGATGCGCTAGATCTCTTAGCTGAGCACAAAGTTTTTGTCCGATTTAATTTCAGACTATATGCAGGTTGAACTGTTATAAAAAACATTAGAATTGCACCATGATCATGACCCAGAGTCTTTAATAACCCACTTGGATGCCTCAGTTTATAATATGTTCCTGCAACCTTTCAGTGGGCCATTGCTAGCATTTTAGGAAATTTTTCATGCATTATATTATGCTTGGTTTGGATAAATGTTCTCTACAGAACTTTTAACATGAACCTGAAACGTTTGAAGTAGTCTTATGATGGCTCTTTAGGCTGATCTTAGAGTTAATCCACAAATTATAATTTCTTTCAAATCCAAATTAAGTATCTGGGGTTTTTATTGACAAGCATATTGCAGCCAAACTTGAAAAGTTTAGTAATCAAGTAGATGACGTGCCTAAGTAGCAACGAGACATCCAGGTTTTCTCTGGGATGATCAGTATCATTGCCATTTTGTTAAAATTTCCACTATAAATTAGAAGCGTTTATTTCAATCATTGAAGAGTTGCTTAAACTTAAGTGAACGACAAACTTCCAACTTGCATTTGACAAACTGAGGTTTGCCTTACCAAAGCACAAAGAATTATGTACTAGAATATTGGCAAACTGTTCAACATTCAATTGGACGCATCTTGCACTGACTTTGGTCAGCTTTATCACAAGCGAACAATAAAGGTGTTGAACATATAGTGGCCTATTATACCCAAACTTTTGATACATATACAAAGTTATAAAGTAAAAGATATAGAATGTTTGGCAGTAATATAAACATGTAAGAAATTTTGTGTTTATTTCATGAGGTGACCTTACTGTAAAAACTAACCAGGACTCACTGAGATGGTTCAGTGTATTTAGGAGCCAGAAGGGCAGCTGGCCTAATTCTTTTAATTAAAATTCTATAATTTGAAACCCAGCACCATCCTGGTATGAAACATCAAGATTTTGACTGTATATCTTAGATGCCCACTGAGGCCTTATTGGTTAGTATGTCCAATACTTATCAGATAAGATTATAACCCCCTAATAAGATAATTAGCAAGAGTAAGTTTAAAGCACCTCAAGAGACTGAGGTAGAACATCTAAAAAAGCAATACAAATTATTTATAAACAACATACTTAATATCTAGGATAAAAACGCAAACTGGTTTGAGTTTTTGGGCTCATGAGGCAATGTGGTAGAGGAAATTTTTACTACACTTATACAGTTATAATTTTTGAAAATTGATGATCTCTTCCTCTTTGATCACTCATTAATTTTTTTGTTTATTTTGAATGTTAAAACAATAACCGCAGCCAATATGCTAGCTTGAGTTCTGAATGTTGTTTTATCTGAAGCCTGCTTCCACACGTAAGATAAAAGTGCGTGCCTCCTGGTCTTTATTAATCACTGCTGAAGCGCGCCCTAGTTAACTCCACTAGCCCACTGCCCTCAACTTTCTGAGTTCCCTCTTTGTGATCTAGCCCAACATCTCAAGTTCACCCAAGAGGTACTCCTTAACTCCCTAGTGCTCCCAAGATTAATATGCGCTTTGGCCCTCAGTTCAAGTATGTGAGAATTTCCTCTATGCAAGTTCAGCCATTATTGAGGTACCTCAGGGGTAATTCAAGTGCACTAATTTATTAATTTTTTACCTTTGAGGAGTACTTTTACTGGGATTTTCTAATGAAACTAATGCAATGTTTTCATCAATAATACCGCTATTTTACAAAAACACTCTCATCCCCACTACCTGCATTTGGCTGCTTTTCAATGACTCTCTGGAGGTCCAATTTGCCAGCCTGACAAACCTTCTTTCCCCTGAGAACTTCACTGTGAGCTCAGTGAGGGTTTAGCTACATATGTTTCTGGCTCTTTCCTTCAGTTTGTAATTCCAGTGGGCCATCCATCTTAAGAAACCTTGTACCTTTGCAATAATGAAACCCCTCCACTGGGACACTTACCTTGCGATTTCCTCCACACACTGGGATAATCACTGCCTCAGTCACCCATTTTAGCATGTGTGAAAAATGACCACACCTCCTGCTACTTGTGCTTTAGGATGGACCAACCAACAAGCAAGTCCCCTTCCTTTACTGCCAATGCAGCATCCGCCCCTCCTTCCTTTATAATTGTCCCCATTGCCAATCTGGCGATTTTTCAAATGAGATTTTATTCTCCCTACCCCTCTCTCTCTAAATCTTGGGGCGCTGCTCCTACTGCATCAGCCAAATAATTTCAATTTTCTCAACATTTTATGGATAAAAATGATGCTTGGACACAGTTAAGTTTCTTTAGTTGGTGAATCAAGGCTAATTACACATGCCTCAGACAATCAGGTCTTGCTGGCCCAATTTTACCTGCTCTAATTCATTCAAATCTTTATAATTATGATCAAATGATTAACCATTACTGGTAAATCTTTTCATATTGGTCCATTCTTTTCCAATTGAACTCTACTTCTTTTCCTCAGCATCTCTCCACCCTTGAAAGGTCTTTCCTATATATCACACCTACCATCAGCTCACCATTTGAGCTGCTTCTGTTCTTACCAGCGCCCCCCTTTCTAATCTCTTACAAGGCCATGTAATTGTCTTGCAAAGGGATTTCCTATCTCAACTTTCTATATGATTCTAGAATAAGCTAGGGATGTTATTCATGAGCATAAAAATGCTTCAGCCCACGTCTGTGAAAATAACACTAAGCTATCATCCTTCACATCCACTACTTAAATTTAAAAAACCAAGAATTTACTTATGAAGTAAATTTGATTTTATATGCTAAAAAACAGTTAGCCCAGTATGTTAAGTGTATGTACACTGCATGCCTCATTGACAAATTAATCTTACGATTTTCTACCCTCTAGCCACATTCTATCAACGCCCTAACACACATTATCTCTGATTTTGCACTTGCCCACATGTCTGTCAAGGACGCTTAACAACCTAACATAATTTTCTCCATCTGACATAGCCACTAAGGCTAGCCTTCATGTCGCCATTCTGGGAATTTTTTTAAATCAGGTTTATCTGGCTCCCACAGATAAAAATGAGTGGCTGCTCTCTTGGGTTAGGCCCAATGGTACTAAAAATATTCGAATTGATATTTTTTCATTAGCAAGACTTCGATTTTTGTTAAGAATACAAAGCAAAAATCTTTATAGATTTGGGCTGTTTGTTGGTGCACAAAATATAAGTAATTAATTAAATAAGTATATATGTGTGTATGATAACATCTAGCCATGTCAGGTTTTCTTATAATAAGTTTTTCTAAAGCACTTGATATAATTTAAATTAAAAAGGTGAACCAAGCCTAACATTTTAGCTAAAGAAAGCGCAAATAAACAGCTAAACACCTGTCTATATTTTATAAAAAAACTCAGGTATATTATATAGTAATAAAAATATTAGAAGATGGAGTTATTTTTACTTTCCGTTTGACATCACTTTCTAAGCAAGTTTTTCTAAAAATAATTAAGCCTATATTTTTGACATCCCACCATCAGCTCAACCTGATGTCTTTGGATCCTTTTACTGTATGCTCCAGTATGTGGCAGTGCAAAACACCCCACAGCATTTTAAACCCAGCGGGAAAACGCGTTCAAACTGAATCTTCCAATCCTTCTGAATAATTTGGGACGATTTATTCCTCCCAAAGATCTAAACCTCCACCTTGAAAATAGTCAGGCAGTGCCTCAAAGCCCCATGGTACTCTCCTAGCGCAACATAAATTCTTTCAATCAGGTTAAAAGTTGGAAATTGTTCCTATAGGCTAACAAAGTGATAATTGATTTAGTGTAGGCAGCGATGAAACCTGCCAGCTTAGTAAATTTCTGCTCATATAAGGGGTATCTTTGATCTAGGCTTCACATGTGAAGCTGATGCCACATATGCAGCAGCTTTGCCCCTGATGTTGCAATTTGGGTTTAAGCAAACATAGATTTATGGCTTAAGCCATAAAACACCTAACGCTCTATAATCCACACTTTTATCATCGTCCTGATTATCTGTGTCCCTCAGCATATTGAATCCTATTGATCTGCTGGCAATATTTTGCTTGCATTTTCTCCTTCCCAAATTTAAGCATTTTGCTTCATTATATGATCCTGATTTCCAGTGGATTAATCACTATCCACTCTTTGACTAAATGCTCAGCTCCCCAAACTTGTTTCAACCCTATCATCAAAGATAAAAAATGATTCCACCAAATATGTCCCAAATTATAAAATTTTAATGGTTACAAGAATAAAGAACCCTTTAAAACCCATCAATACTGATAGATTACTCCCAATTATGGGTCCCTTGATCCTTTCTCAAGTTATTAGCAATATATGATATATCAGTTCACCTTGAAACCAACTTGATAAGATTACTTTTTTACTGATTATCAATACTATTAATAGCTAGTATATAGTCATTGATGTCCAATTGAAAGCCATTTGGGTGCAAAGTGGTTGCACAACATTAACTTAATTGCACTTCCTAAATCATTGTCTCAGCATTAGTGCACTGAGGAGGAACATTAGTTCATAGTATATAAATCAATCAATTAATGCTTTAGAAAATAGTTGGCCAAATAGGATATACCTATTGCTATAAGAGGCCTGCTGAGTCCTATTTTGGGGTGCAACATCTTTTATATTTACTTATTTTTTCCCATTCTTTGTTTTTATCAAAAAATGATTAAATTCTTATTGGGTTGGTTTTGGGATTTTTTTTATTGATTAAATGTCAATATTGCACTCAAAATCCTCCTGATTATGAGAGTGATATTACTTTCAATTTGGCTGATATGATAGTTATTTAGACAATTCATGGGCTAAGTTTACATGGGATTTTTTTCAAAGTCATTGCCATGACCAACAGAAGATTGGCATAATATGAATGAAATCACCTAATAAATGAGTTGTTCAGAAGAAGCCCAAGAGGTATATGATACTGGCACCTGGTTAAAATAAAATATTATTTAACTACTGATTATATTAAATATATTTTATCTTTTTTAACTATTGTTTGTCATCTATTTTCCACCTGTCTTTCTGCCTGTTATCTATAGTCTGTATTAGATAAGTAGTGTGTGCACTATACTTCTCAAAAATAAGTACAAAGCTTATATACCTGCCAGAGAATTAGTTTTAATTGTTAAGAAAATTTTTCTTTATACAAAGACAGAAGATCATACTTTTATAGCCAGTAAACTTATGAATGGTGAGCTTACCGGAGTTATTTGGTCTTCTATTGAGAAATATTGGCGTGACTACTTTCTGATAGCAAGCAGGAGTTTCCTTATATAATGAGTTTATATCCTTGATTCCCTTTGTTAAGTATCTAGCTTTCACCATTGGTTAACAACTTAACATTTTGGTGCTCACTCAAACTTATATAACCACATGTAATAGGGCATAAACAATAAGCTTCAAAGTTTTCTTAAAAATACAGTGATAATGATAAGAAAACTTGCATTTATAAACTAATTACTTTTATCCCAAACTTCTCTAAAAACTTGGAGAGGAAAGATTAAGCTTTTAAACTAATTTTGACTGTAATAAGACCAGTTACACCTTCAAACTTGGCGACTATACCCAGTCCAGTATTAAGAAAATGTTAGACACCATGTTCCTAGGCTAACAGCTTGCCTCATCATCAATTGACCAGAGCTTAGGTCTTTTCAATTACATGAAAGATCTAGCCCTAAATCATAAAATATATCGGAAGTATAGAGAATCAACTATGTCTGCCATGGGCCAAAGGCACCAGGAAACATAGGCCCATATGAACGAATCTCTGGTGTGCTTTATGCAAACATCTATTAAGCATTCTCAATGTATTTTTGCTCATTAAATATTTGAGCTTTTGCACTTACACCGTGTCCATAAAGATGAAAGTTTGCAAAATCTTGTTTGTTGAGAAGCTTGACATAAGATTTTAAAAAAGCTTGATAGCCATTGTTGCTACCCATGGAGCCAGCGCAGGCGCTCATGGTCAAATTGACAAACTAGTAAATCAGCTTAATAAAGGTGCTTCAGAAGTAGCAACACATGAGTAAAAGGTTCTGGATTTTCTAATCGTGGAAACAAAATATCACCAACCAAAGCATTAGACTTAAAACCTGGTGCTGCTATGTAGCCTCTAATATGTAGAAACTTTTACATTATAGTCGTGTGGCACAAAAAACTACCAAGATCTGGAAGGAAAATATCTAAAGTATATAAAAAATATGTTCATGTCAAACTTGCTCAACTCAAAATGACGTTTAAGCATCAGCATAATTACCCCCAGTTTAAGAGGGCAACCAGACAGTATAGAAATTAAGGCTGAATTGACCAAATTAGTGGTTAACTATCTGTCAAAACTCTGAGGACCGCTCGCTTGAAAAATATTATCCTGCACATCTATTTGGGCTGAAATTTCAATGGTTGATCCTTGATAGCGCCTGCAGTTTACAGTATTTGGACTGTCTATTAACTCACTAGGCCTAGTAAATTCACCTCGACTCTTCCAGCTGATTTTGGGAGTAATTTTTCCTTTGTAATTGAGAACTTCTTCCTAGAAGGATTTAAAACAACCTGGGGATTTGGTCCTTCCTGTTTATTGACACTCTTACAAGGTTAGGATTCAAAATAAAAAACAAGGAAAAGGATAAAATAAGTACAACTTTTATTTAATCTATTTATTAGATAATTTTCATTAGGCCAAGCGCCAGTATTTATACCTCTAGGGCATCTCCTGGCCACATTCTAGCACAAAATTTCAACAGCTATTTTGCCATTTAGCCAGCCTACTATTGAAACCTTTTCTTAAGTTCATTGGTGGCAAAATACTCTCAAATTTGGGAGGATTTCAAGTACAAAAATTGTGATAAAAGCATGCAAAATTGTTCTATCTTCTGGATTTCAGTTTTGTCGTACTGCTGATGAAACACATCTTCTGCGAAATTTTGGCCTCAATTTAAAGTAAATGACGCACCACTAATTGGGACATTGGCAGGCCTCTTCCTCAATATCACAAGGTAACCCCTTTTGGGCAGTCCACGCAAGTGCTATCATGCCAATTATGCTGATTGGCATATGAATTTCGCCCTAAGGCAGAAATTGAATTATGTTTTTTGTTCGTCTGAAGTCCAGAATTTTCAGACGTAACTTTGGGTCATCCTTAAACGATTTTGTATATGATTTGAGTTGATTGTGTTTCTATAATTGGGTTCAATTGCCAAGAATTGATGCATCAAAAATTGGCCATGATATGCAAGCGTATTCAGGCTGAGTGCCTGATAAAATACTTGATTAAATTGTTGTTGAGATATTCAGCCCAAATTGTATGAATGCAATAGGTTTTGAGGTGATAATATAGGCGTTAACTCAAGCGGTGAAGGGATAATAAGCCCAATCTGAAGGTTGTCAAAGGTTTATTTTCAAGTCAACCACCAGAATCTGATATTTCCCCCTCTTGACTTGAACATGAGCCATAAGATTCCCAATTAGCTTATGTTGGTCTTTTCTTATCAGCCCAATTACCTGATGAGAATAGAGTTGGTTTTTCTATTTGGTAACTTTGGCCAGACCGGCCAATGAGTCTGTAGGATGATGGCCTGAATGCCTGTTGAGTCTGAAGTTGGATTCCTCCCCAATCTCAAGTTCAAACTAAAATATTAATTAGAATAAAACTATAAGCATTTTCTGTTTTTTGGTTTTTTTGGTTTTGTTTTTTAGTTTACTTTTCTTAATTGGCCCGCTTATCAAACCTTCTTAGGAATTTTGCACGGACTTGGTTGTATATATGGCCGGTCCTTATATCCTTGATGGTGTATATAAACTAGAAGTTTTCTCAATAACTTCAAATGGCCCAACCCAGATGCGATCTACTTTTGCATTTGGCCCAATCTGTAGTGTTGCAAAATAGAACTTCATTGTTAACTTCAAATTTGGCCAATGGGTAGCAATTCTCTAAGTCCTTTTGATGTCAGGCCTTTTTCTTGGTGAAAATGTTATTAAAGGCTTAAGCTTGTAGTTTGGTTAAGACATCTGCAAGCTCCTCAATGTACTTAGGATAAGTGTTTTCACCGGTATCCTCTAGGGCTGAATATAGCACCATTTGAAGGACCGGGTGTCTACCATATAATACTTTAAAGGAGACATCCTGGTTGATGAATGGTAGGAGATATTGTAGGCAAAGACTGCCAAACTTAGATATGCACTCCATTTGGATGGTTTGGCCAAGGTTAATTTCCAGATAATGTTCACCAACATCCCATTTGCACACTCAACAGTCCCAGTAGTCTCGGGGTGATAGGGAGCAGAAAGCACACCAAATACTCCCATTAGTTGGTTGAGCTTGGCAAGGACTGGCGGTAAAGTTGGTTCCATTATTGGTCAGAATAACCTGAGGGCATCCATATTTGTGGATGATGTATTCAAGTATGAAGTTGGCAGTGGTTGCGGCTCCAGCCTCCCGAATGGCCTTGGCCTCAACCTATTTGGTCAAGTGGTCGATGGCTACAATTATGTACTTGGCCTTCATATTGCTTGTTGTAAGTGGGCCAACTCATCAATAGATACAGTGTGCCAGGCAAAGTTGGGCTGAACAAGCTGGTAAGATGTGCTCTTTCAGAATGGGTTTTCGCCTTGGCACTCTGCACAGCATTCTAGCATTTCTTGGATGTCAAAATGCATTGAATCCCAGTAGTAGAATTGCTTCAGATGCTCTTTCATCTTCTTGAATCCGCCATGCACTATGGCCTTATGCGCTGCCATTATTAGGTCTGTTTGGGCAAATGGTCTTAATAAAAATAAACTTTTTGTCCTTGATGATCTTTTAAAGCATCCCGTTTTTGATGGTTTTATTTTTTCATATATCTGATAGTCTTTTTTTGATGGATTTGGGCTCATCCTGATACTCTCCTCTGATAATTTTCATAAACAACTCATCAGCGGCCTGACTAAGTGTTGAGATGGTGGGTAGTTGGGATAGGCAATCAGCGTTTTGGTGTTTTGCACCTGCTCAATTCTTGATAGTGTAGTCATAGGCTTGAAGCTTTAATGCCCAGCAGGCTAATTGGCCCTCAGTTTCTCTTAAGTTTAACAACCATTTTAGGGAATCATGATTGGTAGCAACTTTGAAATGAGTACCATGAAGGTAGACCCAGAATTGCTTGCAAGCATATATGACAGCTAAGACTCATTATGTCACCATGTTGTTCCTTTTGTAAACATTTAGGGTCCGACTAGTGAAGGCAACTGGATGTTCTTCACCATCTTCTCCAACTTGGGATAACATGGCCCCACTGCTGTTCAGGATGCATCAGTTTGGATGATAAATTCACAATCAAAGTCTGGGTATCAAAGAACAGGAGCACCTAATATGGCAGATCAGAGTTGGTCAAATGCATGCTGGCAAGCTGGGGTTCAGTCAAAAGGGACCTTATCTTTAAGCAGATAGAAAAGTGGCTCTTTAAGTTGTGTGGAGTCAGCGATAAATTGGCGATAGTACCTGATCATGCCTAGTAATACTTGAATATTGCGCTTGGATTTGGGCCATTTCATTTTATAGATGGCATCCAACTTAGAGGGTTAGGGCTGAAGACCCACTTTATCAATCACAAATCCAAGTATTCCAGTTGGTCTTTGATAAACTAACATTTTCTGGGCTTGATTATTAAGTTTGCAGCAGCTAGCCTTTTGAAAACCTCCTCTAAGTGTTCCAGGTGGTCATCAAAAGTGCAGCTGAAAACGTTGATATCGTCAAGGTACACTAGTACACATGACAATTTTAAATCTCCCAGGATTGAGTCCATTGCCCGTTGGAATATAGCCATGGTGTTGCAGAGTTTTTGAGGCATTCTCGTCAGCTGAAATAGGCCCTCTTGTGCTATGATTGCACATTTCTTGTGCTCCTCTTCGGGAAGATCTGTTTGCCAATATCCACTGATAAGATTCATAGCCAAGAAGAACTTCGCACCCCCTAGCCTATCCAAGGCATTGTGATTTGTGGCAGTGGGTATGAGTCCTTCTCTGTGATATTGTTTAACTTCCAATAGTCAATGACTACTCGGTTGCTTCCATCCTTCTTTTTAATTATTAAAATTGGTACCGCCCACGGACTTTTTGAAGGGACTAGCATGCCACAATTGAGGAGTTTCTTAGATCCTTGGATACTTTCTTTTATAATAATTTCAAGCATCTAAACGGGTGTAATTTAACAGGTTTATGATCTCCAGTATCAATTTTGTGGGTGACACCATTAACACAACCAAAGTCGAAATCATCTTGTGTGAATATTTCTTGATATTTAGAGAATAACTCCTGAGCTTGGCCTTTCTCAGAGTTGGTCAGGTTGCTTAAATCGGCCATAGGGACAACGTTATTTATGCTGAGTTGGTCCTTATTGGGGAGCCCTAATTTGAAAAAAAGTTCTAAACTCATGGAATGAGTGAATGTCAGTGATATGGAATAGATGCAGAAAAGCGATTTTTTTGTGTCGCCTAATGTAAATGGGCTGATCTTGCAGGTTTGCACATAAGATATTTATCTCTCCGTGGCCTGGAATGATAATACCAGGGGCAATGTTTGGTTCAAATCGAGATTTAAACCATGGTTGATATATTTCACCGTAAAGACCTTCCAGGATTTAATTGTTAGTCCTGTCAGGATGATTATTTGTTCTTTGGATGGTATAGTGATGGTCTAATTTGATAGAAGTGGAATGCCATTTGACTCATCAATCTGAGTGGAAGTTGATTTTATCTTTGATTTAGCTTTGGAATACTCAATCAGGATGACTCCATCTTTGTAGGCCGGATTTATGAATAGGCTGGGTTTCTTTTTTTCAACTGCCTCATCACAGTTGTAGTAAAGTGGAATAGCCTGGCCCAGAATGGTGAGAGTATTGTCCTTATGATTGGTAACAACTCCATATTTTCTTAGGAAATTAGTCCCACTTAGGATATCATAGTTTGTATTTGGCAACACTATGGCAGGTGCTGCTACAATGGATCCAAATCGGAGTGGTAGGGTACTGTAGGAGCAAGTGATTTGGTTGTATGCGCTTAAGCGGTTCTATAATCCTGACAGTGGGCAACATTGGGCACAAGTTTCAGTTTTTTAACCAATTTTGTGCTGAATATATTTATAGGAGCACCACTATCATCAATGGCCTGAACTCATACCTTGTTTACTGCCATGTCCACATAATTACATTCAGAGTAGTTTTCAAAAGTATTTATTGTGCGAATTCTGTGATTGCTGCCATATTCCAGGTGTGATTTCAGGCTTGAGCAAATATCTGGGAAGTTATCTGCTAAGGTCTTCATGGGAATGGCTACTTGAACGTTGTTAAGTTTAGGTAGGTCGGTTGAACATCTTGGTTGGAGGTCCAATCCTGGTCAATAAACTGCTTTGCGTAGGGTTTTAATACTTCAGTTCAGTCTTCCTTGGTAATTTTTAAGGGTTTAATTGCTTTTTATGTGGCTCAGGTAGTGACCATCATGATATCATTAGCCACAATATGGTATAGGTTATCTTTAGCAACATCTTCAGCCCTAAAGAGCTCATCAGGGTCATGTGGAATGGTGTGAAAATCGGTGGAGTTAGAACATTCAACCTCTACTCCAACTGCTCTTTTCCTGTCTCATTGTCACTGTTCATTTCTAAAGCAAAGTTGACTCTATGCTTTTTGTTGGACCGTCTGAAGCATTGTCTAGCAAAATGCCCTTGTTGACCGCAAATGTGGCAATTATTTGGCCCCGGTTGCTGTTTTTGCGTAAATCTTTAGTTAAAGTTTTTGGGAATCTTTCCCCTGGTCGGACATCATGTTGCTTTTTGGGCACAAAAATCGAGATTTTTGCTGATCTTTGGCCTGATAGGAGTATTGAAATAATAGGACAGCTTTACAAGTAGTTGGTAAGCTCTTGGATTTCCAAGCTTCCATTGAAGGCAGGCAGCATAACATTGTGCAGTTCATGGAAGGGCATAATTGTGTGCTCCATTACAATCTTTGCGTCAAACTTATCTATTGCATTGCACCCACGCGAACTAGTGCCTCATGAAAGAATCTATCTGCGAAGTCCTTAATAGTCTTATTCTGTTTGAATTTGATATTAAGAAGCTCTCTTTTTCGGGTTTTTAATTTCTCATGCCCTCTAAACTATTTTGTTATTGTAATTTTGGTATCCATGTAGGACCAATCGTCGCCTAAATAGGGCATAATGAGGTCACAGCTATGGGCATCGAGTGAGTTAATTAGTGCTGATCCTTTAACATGGTCTGATATTCCTCTCATTGCTTTCTCAAATAACTTGAAGAAAGTTTGAACATTTCCATCCTTATCGAACTTTGGTAAATTCAATGGCTTAAAGTCATCTCGCCCTGTTTTGGCCACAGGGGTTGTATTTCTTCTTGAGCGTCTTGGTGTATCATCGCCCATAATTGCCCTCTTTCCCGTTGGGAAGTATCTGGAGTCAGGATTGATGCTAGGACTCTAGGCATAGAAAAGATGTTCGAAATATTAGTTTCTGCATCAGTGTAAACTTCCAATGATTTGATTTCATGATATTTCTCTGAACTACTAGATTCTGACACCTGAATTTGGCCTTTAGTTAATTCCCTGGATGTTTTTTGGCTGGATAAACGGAGATTTTTCCTATTTTATTTTTGTCAAAGTTAAGCGAGCATTTGCAGCCTTGCTGTTTGAGGGATTCAAATTCTTTTTTAAGGTTGTCATACTCATTTTTTGAATAAAGCTTAATTGGCTGTTAATCTTTTTATATCTTTGTCCATACTGTCTCTCAGGAATTTAAAGTTGATAGCTGCATTCTGAGTTAACAATTTTCCTGAGTAATATCAGTATCTCTGGCCTTAATTCTTGACACCATAGTCCAAATTTTAGAAAATTCCTCTTTGATATGGGCATCTTCTTCATCCCTATTTGGGATGGCTGGCTATGATGCAAGGTTCTCAAAGCTTTTTTGATAGTTTCTAGCTTGGCCCAAACGTGCTCTTCAAAGTCGTCAACTTTTTCACTTAACTTCAGGTGAATTCTTTGGCCCAAAAGTGGCATGTATGGTAAGTCATTATGATTGAGACAATAGGTAATCCGAATAGCTTTCAAGTTTTTGACAGTGGAAATTCATAGTTTGTACCCATTTTTGTGATAATCTATGGTGGTCCAGAACTTCTAAGGCTATTTTTGGGACTTCTTCATTCAGGCTCCTTGAGGGTGTTTAATCTCCCATGAGCTTCATTGACAAGTCCCATATTATCAACAATTGCCTTTTGGACTTCAGCAGAAACTGGAATTTAGCTTGTCCAGTAGGGCATTTTGGGAAGATGTTCCTCCCCTTGCACATGGTAGATTTCCGTGATTTCCAGATTTTGTCTAGCAATTATTCACTAGGTATGCTTAATTGAGGGTTGAACAAATTTAACCAGGAATTTATTGGTTGCTTGACTGTCTGTGAGACGTTTGGCAAGAGATGTCATGGTAGCGTCGTGGTACTTCATATATATCTCCTTCTTGAGTGCCTGATCCTTAATATAGTAAAACGGGCTGAAGGAGGGATCAATTTGTGAAGTACTAATCCTAAAACCCTAATAGAGGGTTTCCAGAATAGCTTTTACACTTGCAGATGTAAGATCAATCGGGCTGGTTGCATCTTCATGATCTTCCCCACTGTGATAAGATCCAGGGAGTAGAAGGTACCCGCTTCTGAGCCATTGTGGCTGGTATAAAAATAATCTGAGATTTCCTTATCACTGGTTTACATCTCATTGTCGCTTTCTCATCTGGCCAGTTCTTCCAGGAATTGGTCATGGGAATTCATATCAAAGAATGTAACAAGTTTTGAGTGAGCACCAGTTGTCAAAATCTGAGGATCACTCGCTTGAAATTATTATCCTGAACATCTTATTCAGACTGAAGTTCTGATGGTTGATCCTCAACAGTGCCTGTAGTTTATGGGATTTGGACCATCTACTAACTCACTAGGCCTAGTAAATTTGCCTCGACTCTTCCAGCTGATTTTAGGAGTAATTTTTCCTTTGTAATTTGGAACTTCTTCCTAGCAGGATTTAAAACAAACTGGGGATTTGGTCCTTCCAGTTTGTCAACACTTCTCCAAGGTTAGGATTTGGGATAAAAAACCAGGAAAAGGATAAAATAATTACAACTTTTATTTAATCTATTTATTAGATAATTTTCTATTAGGCCAGGAGCCAGTATTTATAACTCTAGGGCATCACCTGGAAACATTCCAGCACAAAATGTCAATGGATATTTTACCACCTCATTTCAGCCCTTGGACTGATACGACTGAAACCTTTTCTTAGGTTTAAGGTGGTAAAATACTCTTAAAATTGGGGGGACTTCAGGTACAAAAATTGCGATAAAAGCATGCAAATTGTCCTAGGATCCTCTGGATTTCAGTTTCATCATATTGCTGATGAAACACACCTTCTGTTAAATTTTGGCCTCAATTGAAGTAAATGATGCACCCCTAATCAGGATGTCAGCAGGCCTCTTCCTCAATATCACTAGGTAACCCTTTTGTACAGTCCACGCAAGTGCTATCATGCCAATTACGCAGGTCAACATATGAATTTTTCCCTAAGGTGGGAAATTGATTACATTTCTTGTTCGTCTGAAGTCCATGAGATTATCAGACGTAACTTTAGGTCATCCCCAAATTATTTTGTACATGATTTGAGTTGATTGTGTTTCTATAATAAGGATCAATTGCCAAAAATTGATGCATCAGAAATCAGCCATAATATGCAAGCGTATTCAGGCTGAGTGCCTGATAAAAGCTTGACCAAATTGTCATTGAGATATTCAACCCAAATTGTATGAATGCAATAGGTTTTGAGATGATAATATAGGCGTTAACTCAAGCGTTGAAGGGATAACCATCCCAATCTGATGGTTGTCAAAGGTTTATTTTCAAGTCAACCACCAGAATCTGACACTATCTCCAAACTCTGGACTTCAAATACTACCTTATTTAAAAAGAAAACTAAAATGTTGAGTTGTTTATTGCTCTCTAACGCCAGAAAGCATAGAATGTCATTGGAAGTGGAGAAAATTTCAACCAAACAGGTTTTTAGTGAAGCCAGTCAGGCTCAAGTCAATAAGGACATGTATACTCTTAAGAACAATAGTTGCAAATCTTTGACTAATATTGAGGGAAGAGATAATGAAATTTTGTCCCCAAAAACGCTAAAACTTTTAATTTAGAAATTGAGTTGATCCAGCTATTGGTGCAAATATTCTAGTAATTTGGAGACATATAATGAGGCATAGGAAGATTATGAAGTGGACATGTCAAATGCACATACAATCCCTAGCGTACTGACTTCTATGAATACTCTGAGATGCACACAGAATCATGTTCTGCCCAAATATTCACTAAGTCAGTCAAACTTAAGATGAGAAACTTCCTCTTATTAATATGAACTTAGTAGAGAAGATTTAAGCCTTTCTGACTTTCCAAAATTGATAAGGAAGGCCATGTATATTCCTAAATAAAACTTTTTGAGATACCCATTTTTAAAACATTGGATCAAATGTAGGCATCTGCTCTTACAAATTCTTTTAATTCTCACAGCTATGACCTCATAATGCCTTTCTAAGCTAACAGATGGTCATACGCTAATGCCAAATAGGCTGTTATTCAGGAATCTGGAGGGCCTAACGCTTGCAACCCAAAATAGGAATTTTAAATTTTTATTTAGACAAAATTAACCATAAAGGCCTTAGCAGGGTGATTTTAAACATATCCCAAGCACTTATCAACTGAATTCTATTTTTGATCTAAATGTAAAGATTGCAAAAAATATGCAGTAAAGCCCTGTTGTGATTTAACTGAGTCATTATTCCCACTTTTATCATAATAGAGAAACACAATAGATTGTGGACTATTTATGCGGCTGCGCAAGCAAATTTAAGGCACTAAACTGGCTAAATAATCAGCATTTGGTGCGCTATCCCCCAAAGATCAATGATGCTACTTTAATAAGCGGAAAAATTAAATGCCTCAGGGCCATTAATCAGAACATTCCAGCCCAAAGTCGTCACTTGTCATTGATGTGGCAGAAATGAGCACTATGAAAACAATTGATATAACTAAATTGATGTAAAACTTGAAGTCAATGTAGCTCTTAAAGTTGTAAAGGGTATAGAATTAAATAAAGGACAGTTGGAGTTGAGGCAAAATGCTCTACTGCCTCAAACCATAATGAAACTCACTCCTCCTGATTCTTACAAGCTATTTGTTCCATATCAATAGAATTATGATTTTTTGCATCAGATTATGGCTGATTATGTACATCTGGTCATGACTAGATCAAGGATAATCAAACTCAAAAGAAGCTTCTGAAGAAGCACAAATTGAAATGACTAAGCTATATGCCAAACAAATGGCAGACCATGGTCATGGGCCTGTCACTACTCACTCCCGTGACCTGCCATCTCTAAATAATGTACAAGTTGCAATCCCCTTGCAGACTTTGGTGAAAACGTTCCTAAAATCTGCTACTGGCTTAAACCACACTTTAATTAGGCGACTCCTATGGTGTTATTCTACAAAAAACACTTCTGTACCATACTCTGTGTGTGCTTATGCTGATATTGCTTTTGATAAGGTCCATGTTTGGGTTATTATCAGCAGTGGTGCTCCTATATATATCATAAGCACTAAGTTGGTAAAAAAGTTGTTAATAGCTCCAGATTTTTACATGACTAAGAGTATGGCACTGCAGGAGTGCATACCACCAAAGCTCTTGGGCATATAGTGCCTTGCCTATAAGGTTTGATTCATTAGGTTATCTTCTCCAGCCATAGTTCTGCCAAATCAGAATTATTTAAAAATTTATTGTGACTGATTTCATGAGACGATTTAATTTAGTTATTATTCATAAGGATGATACCTTAACCATCCTAAACCAGACTATTCCTCTATACTATAAAGAAGTGCAAAAATGGGACAGAAAAAGCTATACTTGTTCATTATTTGCTAATAAGATGGTATAATCCCTATCAGATACTATAAGTTAAGGTGCAATGTCAGTCTTTACTAACACAAATCCTTGAGTCTAAGGGCATACGCCTTCGTGCAAATAAGGAGCCAAATTTGGAGTTGAGAATGCAAGTGTTGAAACACAGGGCAGGATGTATGCTCTCAGGTGATTTTAAGTCCTGGATTTCAACAATTTTATTAGCAGGAGAGGTTACTCTT
The DNA here is from genome assembly GCA_022478985.1 of Massospora cicadina. Classification (NCBI taxonomy): domain Eukaryota; kingdom Fungi; phylum Entomophthoromycota; class Entomophthoromycetes; order Entomophthorales; family Entomophthoraceae; genus Massospora; species Massospora cicadina. The sequence continues at coordinate 92,617 of JAKSZP010002864.1, read as the reverse complement.
TAACTTCAGGAATATGGTTATCAGTGGAGTTTTATAGTATTTAAATTCTAATATGAAAACACTTTAAATAGATGTATAGTTGTTTTTTTATAATATTTTATTAGTGATGGTGAGAGGATAGAAAGCAAAACCCACTATGATCTTGCTGCTTAGTATTTGATTGTGTCAAGGCTTGAAGTTTGGATCAGGATTGGAATGTCTGGATTAGGAATATGGGAATTTGACTTATTAGAGCTCATGAGACTCACCTCGCTTTGATGTAATAGCTGATGGAGGAAAATTGGGTTTGACTAGTCCGTTAGGCAACGATTTATTATATTTAATCCACTCAATGGACAATAAATATTTGCACCTTGCAGGACCCCATCCAACTCTATAAAAGGAGGTTTTCGCCTAGGCGTGTGAAGTAAACTTGAAGTAACAGGGAGGAACCTCAGACAGACTCCCCTTAGTCTGCCTCATGTTCAATGCAGTCCAACTGCCTGATAACATGATATTTTCTTGAGAAGTATTAATAAAAGTGTTACTCATTTTAAGGGGTTCCACCGAGAATTGACCATGGTCTTTTGGCTTATTTTATCTATAAGAAAACATGAATTACTCTTATTGGAATATCAAACTTGTAATTGTCTGACATCAGGCAATAATTCTGACTGCATTACCAATTTGAATCCTAGAAGGATTTTACATCAAAATTCACCAGCTTTGGTCCCAAACTTGACTTGACCCCGATGTAGCACCTGAATAATTAATTCAGGGCATTAAGAAGGTAATATCTTCTGTGAAAATATGCAGTATTGGAACATTATTTAAAAGGCACCAGGTTGTTTCTTATCTACACACTTGAATCCTATTGTGAAGTTAAAACATTTTTTAAGTTTGAAACCCTGGATGAGCTAGGGCTTCCCAAAGATGATTTACATTATGTTCATAACGTCATTCCTATGGAAATTTAGGAGAATTAAATGATTGAGAAAGGGATATCTCAAGTTTTTATTCATAAAAAACATAAAAGTTTTTCAAAGATGATTTTGACTTATGATGTGCGGGAGGAGTAACCCACACAAAAGATATTGGAGATTATGTCCCTATTTAACTAAGGTCAATTAGATGTCTAAAAGCAACAGAAGAGGTCATGTCAAAATAAATTAAGTAACTTCTTAATTTCAGTAGGTTGATTATCTTGAAGATTCAGTGGGCTTCTCCAATCTTAATCATTAAAAAAGATGGGCTAATAGTGTAATTATTGACTTCCAGAAGCTTGATGACATTATGAAGAAGGACTCTTATTCTTCCTGTGAATTGACGACGCTTTAGACAGGGCTGAAGTTTAAAGTTCTTCTCAGCGATGGTTTTAATTAGTGAGTATTGGGAGATCAACATGTCTAAACTGTACTAGTAAAATGTGCTATTATCACACAAGAAGGGTTATCCTCAACCAATGAAGATGACCTAAGGACTTTGCAATGCTCCAACGACAATCCAGAGAGCCATGGACATCATCTTGGGTTAACTTAAATTGTCATGCATACCAGTGTATCTATATGATATAGAAGTTTTCAGCTCCACCTTTGACAATCATCTGGAGCATCTGGAAAAAGTATATAGGGTTTAGCAGCTATAGAATTTGAGATTAAGCCCCAGAAGTGGGGTGCTTTTAGATTCACCTGGAGTACCTTGTATTTTATATTGATAAGAAAAATCTTTGGTCACAGCCAGCCAGACTTGACACTATTTTGAAAACGAAGAGGCCCAAATCTAAAAGGGATATTCAACTCTAATTGGGTATTATCCTCTATCATTGCCAATTTTGCTGAGCTTGGGAACTTTTATTTTTCCTACTTAAGGATAAGGTCCTTTTTAATCAGAATTCGGCCTGTTTGGAGGCATATATTTATCATCATTTGGCCTTGTTATTTGCGCCAAATTATGATATCCTTATTTTGACTAAGGATTCATCATCCAGGAAAATGCTTCATTAATGGTGGTATAAGCCATTTTGTCCCAAGTTAAGGAAGATGGCGAAGAGTTTTTCAATAGCTTACACAATTCAAAACTTTAATGTCCACGAGAGAAATTATAATGTGTATGAAAAGGAATATTTAGCAGTTATATAAATCTAGAAGCAGCTTTGAGTCTATCTACATGTGGTACTTTATTGTAGTTACTAATCATGCATCTCTTAGCTGACTCAATAATTTGAAGGGGTCAGAAGGACGTTTGGCTTGCTGGGCACTTAACCTGCAGTTTTATGCCTACACCATTAAGCGTCAAGCTGGTTTAAATTATTAGAATATGGACTTCTTGTCTCGTCTGACCATTGTGGCAACTCTATGTCAGCCTCAGACGCCCTAATTCATAAAATGATCACTGGAACATTTGACTATGAGACTTAACTGGAACAAAAAATATCTTTAAGATAAGAAAGGACACAAATGGAAAAGGTTTTTTTAATATTCTTGATGGATTGGATCAAAACCAGCACAAGCTAAAAAACTTGACGTGTTATATCTGTCCAAAGATTGACCCACATTGTTTTTTACTATTTATGGATTGGTATATGTATATCCCATCCTTTGGCCCAAACAGTCATAAATTTGGCTGCCCATAAGGCCACTGGGCACAGTGAGTTCAAGAAGACAAAGTAACAACAAAAGCAGGCTTTTTATTGGAGATTAAATAATATTGATATCCATAAAACCTTAAGTTGTTGTTAAGAATGTCAAGGTGAGAAGCTTTATCAAAAATTTTAAGTACCAGCTTTTTGGCCAAAGTTTTTCTTGGTAAACTATCTACATAGATGTGTTTAGACCACCCCCAATTATCTATATAAAAAACTAAATATATTATAGTGGCAATTGATCACAAAACAAATGCTTCAAATCCAGAGATAATTGGGATATAGGAGCATCAACCACTGCCAATTTTTCTTGGAGAAAACATATTAAGCATTGAGTCCCAATTTATATTGATTATTAATGGCACAAACTTCACTGTAAATACCTCCAGAAACATAACAGGCTAATAGGAGTATGAGGTGTGCTTTAAACCATAATACCCAGAACTAACTGCTCAGGTAAATGAGTTAAATTGACGCTTGTAAATATTTTTAGAAGTTAATTTCTCGAAGCTCCTCATAATGTGTACATTTCTCAGTTTAACTGTATCTGCTTATAATATCATATACCATTTGGTCATGAAAATATCTCCATTCCAACTTCTCTATGGGAAACATCCAGCCCTGCTGCCATTGCTACACTATGTGCTTCAAGACCCTCAAGCTTTGACCCATTCACAGCATGTTGATCGGCTTGCTGAAAATTTTAACCAAACTGAAAGCCCAGACCTTAAATAATAATTTGAGCTTTGAAAATCCCAACAGGTAAAGACCAAAAATTGGTACAATCTTCCTAAATTCATTATGAATGATGAAGTATTAGTTTGTATTACTCTCAATTTGGGCCTGACCACAATTTGAATTGAATCTGAGCTAGCTCTTTTGATGTAATTGAGAATACTTAGAACTTCACCTACATAATAAAGGTGAAAATTATGCGAAATATACTTAATTCATGCTAAATTATTAAAAATTATAGGAAACTGGCCAATTTGAGAAAAAAATATAATAAATTATAACTAAATTTAATATATTATTAAGAGAGAAAAAATAATGTGAAAAAAGAATAAAAAATACATTAATATATAATAATAAAGTGGGAAAAACAAATAAAAAGTTAAATATATATCAGTAAAAGTAATTTTATTGCTCGCTCTTGAGGAGGGGAGAAGAATTGGGCTCTTGCTCTGCAGCTGAAAATGCCAAAAATGTCCAGTCAACCTACACGGAAGTCTATTATATAACCATAATCACATACAGGCAAACATAATGAGTGCAAGGAGCAGATGTCATCTAGCGCAAGAGAGGAAGAGTTGTACTGAAGTCACTCCATTTAATATGGTCAAGGCCATATTTGGATTAAAAACAGACGCCAAGACTAGAATGTCAATAGAAAAATCTTTTTATAATTGTCATATATGCTGGAGGAGTTCCATAAAAACACATATGTCTCACCCTGCCACCATTATATGAAGGGAGGAATATGTAAAAGCATCCCAAAAGGCATATGATTTGATAAAAATATGCATAAGGAGGACCAAAACAGCCATTTTAGGTAAATACCCATTGGATTCATTGTTATGGAGTCTGTCAGGAAGTTGATATGACTGGATGATACGCTACCCATATAGGTGGATTGGAGGGGGATTGAGATGAGTCTTGAGATTTATGAAAAAGGGATACACAAATTATAACTGAGCAAAGCGATGACTATTTGGTGAATTGAGAGGATTTATGCTGAGATTTGATATGAACGAGAGTAATTTGAAAAGGGAAGAAGAATAGAAAATTACCAAGCTGAGGATGCATCCAGAGGTGGACTTAGGTATAAAGAGTCTCAGTAAGATTAAAGGGGAAGGGCTTTTTACAAGGTAAAAGAAAGCGCAGAGAAGTCTGCGATTTATATTAAAATAAAGGTAGAAATAAGGGGCATTAGCTCCATATATATTTTATCAAGTTTTATTTAGAAGTCAGTGATCCTCATATCATCCAATTTGCTTGCTCAGTGGCTAATACCCTGTGCAAACTGACTTGGCATAATTGAGCCTAGACGCTGAGAATTAACAGTGGTGCTCACTACATGAGGCCACTAGGCGACTGTAGCTTTTCAGCAAAAATAATAAATACAATGACGAGTCCTCATTCATTCTAATGTAATTTGATTAGATTCTGGGCGCGGTATGCTGAAGAAACCCAGGTTGCATCTAACCACAAATTAACGTTATTTACTGTGACTGAACCAGGGGATGATGAAGCTATGATCAATCTGCAATTAGAAAATTTCCCTGAGCTGATGAACAACCAACAAGGACGCTCCACAAATGTGACTCCCAAACAACTGAGGAATATTATGGATTGGCTGTTGCGCAGCTATCATCTATACAGAGATGAGACTGAGGAAAACGCCCTGAGTTTATTCTATAACCAACGTGACCAAGAAATTGCTACGCTCTGTACATGTATCACTTGGATGTGACTACCTCAGGGTTGGCTTGTCGCCTTGATACCCACGGAATTGAGGAATATCTAGTTTCTTATGTACAGCCTTCAATTCGTCAGCTACTACGTGTGCTGGCTCACCATAATATTGCTATAGGAGATGTTTTTGGTTTGTGCAAGCACAGCAGCACGATACTTTCCTCTTGCTTGACCACCTCAATTGGTCATTTTCAATAGTACAAGAGGCGTTGGCATAGATGGATCATCGTGTTAGTCATGTCTGCCAATGATTGGACATTCTGGTACCCCAGTTAAAATTAGAATTACCTCAAGTAATAAGATAACTGCTGGAGCAGCATGGCCTATCAGCAGAGTGGATTCAGGATGTTTGACATTGGGGAATAATAATGGCGCTTTATGACGGAGCTAACCAAATGGGTGGAAGCTCTCAAAGCCATGATTGCCCAGCTCAAAGAAAAATGTCTCTGATGGAATGGCAAGTGTCGGCCCAAGTTGGCTCTCTATCTGCTGCATTAAACCAACTTCGCATCAAATGGAGTACTAGTGAACAACAGATAATGCATTTGTCTTTCAGTCAACATCTCCCAAATATTTCCAGCTTATTAATCAGGTTACACAACTGGAAGTTGTCAGTCAGGCTGAGCACCTTGGAGACTTCCCTCTTCCAATTGGTGAGACAAGAGAGTATGTGAGCATGCAAGGACGCCTTGATACCCTTCAACGAGCCAACGAAGAATTGGTATGGGAACAAGCAACCCTCATTATCCTTATTAATGACGCCAATCAACAAGCGAATAATGCTAGCAGGCAGCACACACACCTGCAGAATATAATCGATGAAGTTCTTTCACAATTACAAGCCATGGAACAAAACCTGAACGATGAGAGGGAATTCCACTAGGAGTTGCAAAAGCAGTATGAAACGCTGCAACAGGAGTTTTAGGATGGACTATGTAGATGCTATTTGGTGAAAGCAGAGCAGTTGATCACCAAACATTTCTCGGGGCGTACTGGAGCTGGGGGGAATGGGGCAGTTAGTGGTGACTCAGGGGAAGAATGCTATGGATCAGCAAACAAATATCCCTCAGGCGGTACAATAGACCCCCCACGTGACACCACTTCTCATAATTCCTTTTTGATAGATTTAAGTTCATCCAGCTGGCTGTATGATAATGCACAAAGTAATGGTTCCCATATTTTCTCCGAAAACAATTCTCCTGCTCCTTGCAGCAGGAACCTAGAGTCAAGTGAATTCGTTTGTATCAAAGAAATTACCTCCTTTCCATCATGGTGGGAACCTACGCGGCTACTTTAAGCGTTTCAAATTTGCTGTGGAAAGGGCTACTGATTGACAAAAAGCAAAATTGTTGCTGTCCTCTTTAGATGTTGAAAGCGCTGATCAAGTTACCTGTTATATTCCAAATAGCTCAGTATCACAAACAATTTAAAGTGATTATTATCCGGTTGTTTGGGGGTACTACCAAGATGTCCATTGGAAAGCCAATTTTATAACTATAAAGTTTTACCAAAATGAGACCCCGTCAGAATTCGCTGAGTGGTTTTTGACGAAAAGCACAATTCCAACTTGGAGCTAACATTTTAACCACTGAGGATGTTGGTATAGTGATGACAGCGGCTGTCAAACCATATCAGGAACTATATAACACTATGTATCGCGTTTTGGATGGGGATACTGGACTTATTAGAATTGTGAATGCCTTATGTCAACTCTCCGCCACAAATATCACCCCCAACGTGGCCCAAAAACTTCTGTTGGCCTCGCTCCAAACCCTTCAGGATATAAGCTGCAGCATTCTGGTTATCAGCTTCTGGAACATATTCATCCCTCATATGATTTAGTGGACCCTTTTCAGCCCATGTACGCTTCACCAGTTCATCCGCGACCTTGGAACCATACCAGCAACTTATGATCTAGCCCTTCTGGCCTTAACTATGTACATGAAACTTTTAGGAACACTTGCTTCCAGTGCGGATGAAGAGGGCATTATGCGGGCAATTGCCCTGGAGAACCACAAGTGTATGAAGTGCCAACTGAGAAAGTCGAGCAGGGAAAAGCTCAAGAAGAGTAGAGATGGGACACTCTATCTCCACTGAGTCCAACTCGCTTGTCCCTAAAAAATTTCAAACGTCTTTTGGGTAGAATTCAATCCTCAATCGGTTGATTTTTTATACCAGAAACTTTTATTGGATATCCCTTTTTCTGCTTCTAAGAGTAAAATTACACCCTATCAGGATGAGTTCCACCAAGACATGCAGAAGCCATATGTGTGGAAGATCCTGGAACAGACGGGAACAGCAATGCAGATCCTTTGATGAACGTCGCCTCTTTAGTAGGGGTTAATGTAGCCAGTTTGGTGGAGAAAATCACTAGTTAGTATCCTCAGATCAACAAGGGCATTTCTTACTTTTTGAGAAACAAAGCCCTTGATCGTACAAGTAATAAACACTGGTGGTTATACTTACTTGAATGTACCTTCTGCAACATTTTTGTTTGAAACACAAAAATCTGCACTATCATAGACATGGGAGCACCGGTGAGCATAGTCTCTACCCAGTTGGTGGCTAAGCTTATGTTGAAACTGGATGTGGACCATTGAGTAATATACAGGACCGCGGGAACGCACAGCACTGTGTCTGAAGGAGCATATAGCGCGTTGCCTTTGTGATTTAGGTCAGTCCAAGTGTCCACTCCGGCGGTGGTTTTGCCAAATAACAACTACAACATGCTAATCAGCGCGGCATTTATAAGGAAACTTGGCATTGTGATAAATATGGCAGAGGAAACTCTTACTATTTTAGGCCAACAGTTACCCATGTATTTTTCCACTTGTGGGATCCCAATGGATCCAGTCCACTCCAGCCAGATCAATCTAGCATACAGTGACAGAGTAATTCCTGTTCATTATCAATGACTGAGTTGGTGAACCTAGATCCTCCCCAACCGGATTTATGAGTACAAAGGAATTCCACTTCAGGCAACGAGTTCTCTGAGCCTACCGTCTAAACACCAGAGCATAGTAGGTACTGGGCTTGAAATCGATGTCCCTAAGGCTTTATGGAAAAATTATAGCGCCTCGCCTGCACTCGCAGCTTGAACCACATGTGGCTCCAGGGTTACTGCTACCAGGGAATGGGGAGGTGAAAGTGCTGCTTGCAAACTTACAGAATAAGGCAATAATGATCCAGCAGCACCAAGTGGTGGCTTACTTACACTTTGTTTCTATAGAGGAAGTTCGCAGTGTTTATGATTCTGGCTCATGGGAGGATCTCAGACTACCGGTAAGATCAACATTTGGCATACTGACCATGGTTCCATGAGAAGTGCAACAGGATTATCGACAGAACAGCAAGATGAGGCTATGGCACTATTTGAAAAGTATCAGGATATTTTTGCACATGACAATCATGATTTGGGGTGCGCTCAAGGGGTGGTACATTGGATATAAATGGGGGATCACTCTCCCATTCGTTCACGACCTACTAGACATTCAAAAGTGGTAGAAGTGGTCATCTCCAACGAGGTGGATAAACTTATCATGCAAGGAATGCTAGAGCTATCAAACAGTCCGTGGGCATCACCTGTGCTTATTGTAAAGAAAGATGATGATTCAAATAGAGTGGTTATTGACTATCATAAACTCATTAACATAGCAAAGACTGATTCCTAACCTCTTCCATGAATCAATGATACGTTGGACCGATTAGATGGGGCAAACTATTTTTCTGCTATGGATCTGATCTTGGGGTACTAGCAGATTGAATTGCCATTAGTGGAATGGGGAAAGTATGCAATCATCACCTCAAGAGGATTGTTCCAGATGACTCACATGTCACAAGAGTTGTGTAATGCCCTGGCTACATTCCAGCGTGTCATGGATACTATTTTATGTGATTCAGGCTGTCCTGCTTCCTAGTCTACCTTGATTACATCAATGTGTTCTTGCAAATGTTTACCAAGCACCTGGCCCACTTAGAACAAGTATTTCAGCGCCTCGCTGATATTAATATCAAAATTAAGCCTCAAAAGTTCCATTTCTTTATTGAACATTTGGAATACCTTAGGTTTTTCGGAGATTCAAATGGTCTTAAACCACAGCTGGCTAAGGTGGAAGCAATATGCAAGATGACTCGCCCAGGAAATAATAGGGACATTCAGGTGTTTATCAGAATGGTTGGGTATTACCGATGGTTCATTCCCAATTTCAGTTGCATTGGGGCCCCGCTTTTTGAGTTGCTAAAGAAAAAGCTTCCTTCAATTGGACAGAATGATGCCAGAACGCTTTCAATGTGTTGTGAACCGCGTTTATAAGCACACCTATTTTGCAATATCCCAACTTTGACAAAGAGTTTATAGTACAAATGGATGCATTTCTCACTGCTATTGGGGCAGTTTTATCCCAGAAGGATGATGACGGCGTGGAACATCCTGTCCATTCTTTAGTCAAAGCTTAAACTGTCATGAACGAAACTACAATATAATTGAGTGGGAGTGTCTAGCGGTGATCTACACTTACAAAAAATTTTGGGTATATTTTCATGGGTTAAGACTCCAAGTAGTGATGGATCACGCTTCCTTGCGCTGGCTACAGAATCTTTATGAACCAGAAGGATATCTCGCATGTTGAGCTCTGAAGCTGCATGATATATGATTTTGAGAGATTTACATCTACTGGGAGCAAAACATCAAAATGAATATTTTCTTTCTCAATTGCCCACGGTCAATATCACGGCGGCCCTAGCTGACATAATGTATGAAAAGATGGTGGCAAACATGTACCAGAATGAGCCGCTGCAGGTGATCAAGGTGTCAAATGGATTTAGGGAGGATACCTTCATATGAGAGGAAGAACTATATAAGCGAATTGTAAACTTCACGCTGAATTTTTCCTAAGCCTTCGGCTAGACCCTTGATAATTATGGATGCTCATCAAGCTGTAGGACATGGAGGATTGCAGAAAATGTTAGAGTTTTGCGACCCCAATACTTCTAGGAAAGCATGAATTATGACATATTGGAAATGGTTAGCTGTTGCCATCAGTGTCAAGTGGAAAAGCCTTTCTGAAAGAAAACCACCTACCAACTAGTTAGACCCCAGTTTGCATGGCACACCGTTTCCATTGAGGTAGTGGGACCTCTGCCAACTAGCGCCAATCAATCCATTTACATTCTTTGTTGCCATCGATCATTTGACCCAATGGGTGGAGGCTAGGGCTATTAGTGACTTGGGCGCAGTCACCACTGCCAAGTTTATTATGGAGTGTGTTACACAGTGGCATGGCTGCCTGCAGTTCATTCTAACAGATAATGGAACCAACTTCACTTCACATAATTGCCAAAGTTGAATGAATTAATGGCGATCCACAGGATTTTGACCACCTCCTATCATCTGTAATCAAATGGGATGGTGGAGCGAGTCAACAGAATTCTAGTGAACATCATCCGCAAATTGGTAACGGATTGGCCCTCAGAATGGAGTACCCTTCTACCTATTGCTGTGTTCGCTTATAATATCAGCTATCATTCAGCCACTGGTAAGAGCCCATTTCAACTGCTGTATAGTTGACATCTGGCTTTGCCTGCCTTGATTTATTCGTGTGTGGAGGACACTGGTGGTGTGAATCCTCAGCAATATTTAAAGACACTTATGGATACATTGATCAAGCTGCAAACGGAAGCCTGCTCCACCAGTTTGGCCAAGGAGATTATAATCAGGCAGCCAATCAGAAGCGATGGAGCAGACTTCCGCTGTTTGCTGTGGGGGACCATGTTTTATTTCATGACCAGCACAGATTTGGGCAGAAAAACAAGCTCTTCAATATTTGAGCTGTCCTGTTTAAGATAATCAAGAAGACTGGCATGGATGTCTACACTATTAAGGAAACTTCTGGGGGTCAGATTACCAACTGAGTCCACATGAAGTTCCTTTGAGCATATAGACAGTAAGAACCTATCATCCAGTCAAAGGGGGGGTAATGTCAGAAAGTTGATATGACTTGACAATATTTTACCCATATCGGTGGATCAGAGGGGGATTAAGATGAGTCTCAAGATTTATGAAAATGGGATACGCAAAATATAATTGAGCAAATTGATGACTATTCAGTGAATCGAGAGGATTTATGCTAATATTTGATATGAACAAGAGTAATTTGAAAAGGGAAGAAGAATAGAAGATTACCAAGCTGAGGATGCATCCAGCTGGATGGACCAAGGTATAAAGAGTCTCATGGAAGATCGAAGGGTGAAGGGCTTTTTATGAGGGAAAAGGGAGCGCAGAGAAGTCTGTTATTTATATTAAAATAAAAGTAGAAATAAGGGGCGATAGCTCTGTATATATTTTATCAAGTTTTATTAAGAAGTCAGTGATCCTCATATCATCCGATTTGCTTGCTCAGTGGCTATTACTCTGTTAAACTGACTCAGTGGAATCAAGCCTAGACACCAAAAATTAAAAGAGTCATTGATATACAAGGTTACAGCGGAATGATATTGGATACCATGCTTATTGTGAGTGTTTAATTTAAAGATTAGCATGTAAGTTAGGCCAATTTATAAGTACAACGCCCAGGTTATAATATCTATCAGCAAAATCAGTTACTTTCCAAAAGTCTTGAGACTTAATGGAAAAATAGTACTAAGTGCTCAATAACTTGACTCAACCAATGACCAATTTCAGCTATTAGTCAAGCACTTCTTGGCCACAGCAATACCTATCTGAGGCCCAAAGTACTACAGAATATCCCCGTGGCATTGGGAAGTGTTTAAGGACATATAGAATGTCTGCTAGGATATTCACTTTTCTATAGAGATTTAGCAGAGAAAAATTAGGATCCCTAGTAATAAATATTCAATAAAAATCAAAACTGAATATTCAAACAAGAACGCGTATAAAAAAGTATACTGTAGATTTATCGTTGATCTCTCTAGCTTAATTAACCTCCTCTTTGATAATGGTATTGAGATGAGTAGAGGTGACCACAGTTAGCAAAAAGATTAACTGGAATAACTCTGGTTCTCGGATGGAACTAGTACTAGTTGTAACCTCATTTATAAGACAAGTGGTAAAACTGGGAGTGATTTTTGGAATTTAAGAATTTTGACATAGCAACAATATGTAGAGGTTATCTGTTAACAAACAGTAAGAGTAAAAATTGGGAACCTCAAAGTTTATATTCTAGTAAAGTGGGTGAAATGTTAAATTTTTTGGTTGACTCAAATAGTAACTCTTTGAGAAATATCAAAATTAATAAATTATGCATTGATGGATCCTCTTTTTTTTAGTACTAGATGGTCCCAACCCAAGGGGGGATTCATCGATGTAATGGATCCTCTTATCCTTCCCTATTTATCAACATAATTTGATATTAGTTCACCTTGAAACTGCTTGATTAGAATGCCTTATTCCTGATTCTTGTCATATTAGCTATAATATAATCTTTTATGCCCGAGTAAGGAGGCCATTTAGGTGCAAAGTGTTTGAACGTCATTAACTTAATTATACTTCCTACATCAGCGCATCAACACTAGTGCACTGAGGTGGAACTTTCGTTTGCTTATAATATTTACTTATTGTGCATTTAAACATAGATGGCCTGAATAGGAAGTACCTAGTGTTCTAAAAGGCCTTCTGACATCCCAATTTAATTGCATCAAATTTTATAATTAATTATTTTCCCCCATTCATTGTTATTTGTCAAAATATGACGTAGTTTTAATTGAGCTTGTTTTTTGTTGAAATTCTGCGTTCATATATATTGTCATTATTGCACCCAAAACCTCCAATTTATGAGAGTGATATAGAATTAAATTGGGCTGATATGATTGTTTTTATTCAATTCATGGGCTGACTTGACTTGTGGATATTTTCATAATCATTGCCATGATCTGCAGAGGATTAATATAATATAAATGAACTTATTAATAGATGAGTTCAGTCAGGAGATGCCAAGTGGTATATATTACTGGCACCTCGCTAATTAATAAAATAAAAATCATTGATCATTAATAAACATTACTCATAAAGTCTCTAATCTAACACATAAGTAGCAACACTGTTGATAGAACCATATGCCTTCTGGATAGTTACAATTTTAAAACAATACATATCTAAATTTCATGCATTCTGACAATTAATTTACAGGTTACAGGGGTTTTAGCGACCCCAGTTTTGTAATTTTCAAAAACAATGGATAAAAAAGAATTTCATGTGTTGTTTTAGCATTGTTTTTTGATGGTCAAAAACTGTTGAATCCAAATAGTGGCTTGATCTGCGTTATGGAGACTCTGCACCAAAGTTATCACCTATTATTGACTGGTATGCTGAAAGAAATATGCGGTCATACAAACATCAATGATGCTGAATATTCTGGTCACTAAAAATTAACAGCTGTTCCAGAAAACATATAAAAGTCCACAAAATAGTTTTAAAGACCGTAAAGTGAAGCTGCGTGAGATAGCTGACTTCTTAATGATTTTAGAAGTTAGTGTGTTTACACTTTTACATAAAGATTTAAGCATTCATAAGTTGCTTTTGAAAATGGGTGCTGCATCTCTCATACTAGACCATAAACAACAACGCGTCAACAAGTTGGTAAGCTTTTTGGAGCTGCTCAAGCGAGATAAAAAGTATCTCTTGCATCAATATGTGTCAATGGATGCAAACATGTATCCATTACTACACATCTGAATCAAAAAGATTGTCAGCTGTGAGGGCACCAGCCAGTTAAACTCATACAAAACGACTAAAAACTTAAAAATCAGCTGGCAAGGTTATGGCATCCATAGTATGGGATGCGCTTGGTATTTTGTTCATTGCCTATCTTTAGAAAGGAAAACAATTATCAGCAAATATTACATGGTATTATTAGATCAATTGAGTATAAAAACTAAGAAAAAACAGCCTCACATGCAAAAGGAAAATTGCTGTTCCACCAAGACAATGCCTATGTCACAAGTCAATGAAAACGATGGTTAATTAGACTAGCTAACGCTTCAAAGTGCTTCCTCACCCGCCGTACTCTCCATATCTGGCCCCAGAAACTACTGGCATTTTGCAGGCATCAAAAAGAAGCTCCAGGGAATAAATTTGGCTCAAATTAAGAGATATTTGCTGAAACTGAGGCCTATTTGCGAGCAATGACAAATTCTCTACTAAAATCTTCAAAAAATTAGAGGAGCGTTGGAATGAATGTATCACTCTTGAAGGAGAGTATGTTGATGAATAAAGTCAAATTTCTAAAAAAATATAGCCTTAGTTAGACGGAGACTTATTGAGTGATGTGTTAATCATTGTTTTATTGTTTAGATATGGTTGCCATCTATTGTCCATCTATTGTTTTTTTGTTATCTATTGTCTGTACTAGATAAGTAGTATAAGTACTATAATTCATAAAGAGAAGTACTCAACTTTACACTTTCCAGAGAAGTAGTCTCAATTGTCTATGAGTATTTTCTAATTATTGATGAATACAGAAGGTCTCTTATATTTATAGCCATCAGACTTAAGAACGGTGAGCATACTGGAATTAATTGGTTTTCTATCAAGGATATTGAGTATCTACATCCCAATCACAAGCAGGAGTTTCCTTTATAAAACAAGTTTATATCAATAATTTCTCTTGTTAATTTATTTATCCTGCACCATTGGCTACAAAACAAAACACAAATATCTTGTCAATCAAAACTCTAAGGATGTTTCTTAAGCTTTACATAAAATTACCCAGATGTGCCTGTTGAAATTCTGGCAAGGAGCCGCTCGCAGGTGCTTGGACGCAGGATCTCAACAAAATAAAAGCTTGCAGAAGTACTACAAAACTCGGCAGCTTCAAGAATTTGGGACTAGAAAGTGACCATAAAAAGGCTTTACTTTTAAAATTAAGAGTGGTTTGATAATCAATAATTTACCTTTTAAAAACTTAGGGGTTTTTATACCCATTTCAAGAAAAACTCATAGCATTGAATGAGTCGAGACTATGGTCACACAATATTTTTATAAGAAAAAAATCTTGATTAGATTTGAGGGCCTACAAAGGTGGCCAGGCTTTAGGGGTTTGTTCCCTATGGCGATACTTAAACCTGATAAAGGATATAATGTCTTGACAAGTATTTGGATATGCGTCCTTTGACTTGTCAATATTTGCATTTGTCTAATTATTCTGCGGTCAATGCTCATATTGATTATCATTTTTGATCCATATTATTATTCAAATTGACACGTTTTGATCTGAAGTGACGCGTTTATGATTAAACGGACTGTTTTTAGCTAAATTAATGATCATCCTATCAGGATCCTCTAAATCTTTTTTCTCCAGTATGGCTCAGTCTTTAGTAATTTCTAAACTGCATGTATGACGAATCCATGCAGAAATGACTCAATATATTTTAACCAATCACCGGCTATGAAAATGTTCTCACTTCAGTTAAATAAAAAATTATTTTAGTTTTTGATTAGTGGAAAAAATATTTTTAACCTTTAAAACCCCCTTCAAACCTGCAAAAAGGAATTGTTTTCTATAATGCAGTAGCACTAAATTTCAAGTTAATGCATGATTAAGATTCCAGTCTGTTCTCCTCTTCCGCCAAGGGTTTAGAGTTACCTTTGTAACTTAATTCGAGTATTCCATCTGAGGCTGTGAGTATAAGTATCACTCCAATTGTGTCTATTCTGCTGATAATTTGGCTCATATTTTCTGATATTAATTAAACTATTTGACCCTTAAGCATTCTTCTCAAATAGTCAAACATCCAATTTTCCAACATTAACCCCTTCAAGAATGTTGTGGAGAATAGTGGCGTAGAAATCTCCCATGGAACCTATTTTAAGTGATTTCAGAAGCAAGGCACTTAATAGTATTATCATTTCCCATCTTATAAGTGATGACGAAAGGTCCTTCCCAAATGGACCCAAGTTTTCCACTTCTGAGTTAATTCAGTTGAAATAGTAAAAATCAAATTTGATATCTTTAAAGAAAGGGAGATGTTATAAGCTCATTTCTGCTTGGGCATCTTTAATAAAAGTCTAGACTAAGTTGTTTATGGAATCAGATGGCAGCTGAATCATGTAAAGTCTAACCTCATTATATCTTTGTTAGGATTGTCAGTCATTATTTATCCGAGGCAAGCCAACCAGGGACGGGCATTACCAAGTATGTGTGGAAAACAAAGATATAAAAAATTGGGCACCCTGAAGTACTCAGGTTACCCCTGTTACCATCGGGACTGCCAGGTATGGGGGGTTGGTGCGCTACTCTGAGGGGGTTTCCCCTCACTATGAAGCAGGTGTGAAGGAAGGGGTCTGTGCGGAGGAACCAAAGTGGGAACCATGATTCTATGAGCGCCTGTTGCCTTGGCCTCATATATCCATAGAGCCAGGCTTGAAAGTGCTCCAATAAGTGGACGTGGAACCTGTTGATAACCCCATTGATGGTTGGGACCATGCCCTTGAACGCATTTAAAGCAATGGTGTGGATTGTCCACATTGTAATGGGTATCATTAGGGAGCGGAGGGTAGATGGGATTGGTGACTCGATCTGGAGTGTGAGGAGGCTCTTTGATATAGATAATTCCTGCTCGTTTTGGATCTTAAGCAGGCGCGCGACTTCCTGCCATATGGCTTTGGTTGGTGGGCATGTTTCTAGGCGGTGATGTTAGGAGCCCTCCCCTTCACATACTGTGCAGATTGCGTAGAGGGAATTGGAGCAGTCCGCCATCCTATAGGTCCTTCTCAGACAGCGCCAGGTGTTGGCTCTTACCCTCAGCTGTAGGAGTGGGTGGTGTGTCATTCTCCACACTGTCTTCTGTGTGGTTGTGTCATAGGGGATGTCCACCTCATCTAGGTATTATATTCTAGCAATGGTTGGGCTCATAGCAAGCATGTCTCTCTGGGGATGGTTTCCTGGATTTCTTAATTTGAAGTGTGGGCTGGGTCTTGCCCTTCCCTGCACAGTGCCAGTGTTCTTTAGTCCATCCCTTGCAGCGGATGATTAAGAGGTTGCGTTTGAAGTGAGGGGGGGTTCCATGTGGGCCCGTTGCAGTAGGGTGTTTAGCAAGGTATGATAGTAGTCTGGGTGGTCTATGTGGGTTGGTTAGTTTGAGCGCCTGTGCAAAGTTAGTCCTCGCTGCCCTGGACCAGTGTTGTTGCGGGAGGTCTGGGGCAAGGACTTTCTTTATCCAGGTACCCAGGATGTGGTTGGCGTGGCTCTCAAAATCTATTAGTCCCATGCCTCCGCTTGAGCGTGGGCCAAATATTGTTTCCATCCGTATAGGAGGATGGGATCTGGGCTACAGCCAGCCCTGGATGAGCGCCCGGATTGAAGTTATAAAGGTGGGTGAGAAGGCGATCGCGTGGGAAGGGTACCATAGTATTGGGAGGATGAGTAAGTTAGCAACTGTTACTCGCCCCGTCAGGCCTGGGGGTTCTTCCCTTGAGGGAGGTGACGCGGTTGGATACCCGGTGTAGTAGGTTGCTTTCCATTGTCTCATTAGCATATCCCCCTGTTTCCAGCCATATCCCAAGGTGGCGGACAGGAGTGGTGGTGGGAGGTGATGCAAAGGGTAAGATGAGTGGGTTTTTCCTTCTTATGGGGGTGTGAGGTTCTGGTGTTGTAGCCCAATTGTTAGTGTACTTGCCTAAGAGAATGATTTCTGTTTTCTTTTTGTTGAGTGATGCGTTGCTCACCATGGATTATTCCTCTAGGTTGCGTTCCAGCTGTCGGTCATCATTGTTATTAGCTATACACGTAACGCAGTCATCTGCAAAGGCCAGTATCTTGACTGTTAGCTGTCCTTGTGCAGTTATGCCCATGAGGCGTGAGTCAGTTACGTGGAGGAGTGGATTGAAACTGAAATTATACAGCAGTGGGCTGAGGGGGTCCCCTTGTTTGAGCCCTCTGTGTGGTGTGATCTTGTTAGTTAGGAAGTCAGGGTCGCATACAGCCATGGTTACAGACTCTGTAAGGAGCATCGCCTAGTCTATGAATCTGGGTGGGAGTTTGAAAGCGTGTAGGCATTCCTTTAGGTATGGCCAACTAACGCGGTCATACGCCTTTTCCTGGTCCATGAAGACCAGAGCTCCAGTTGCTTTGGACTGACATATGTTTGCAACATGGTGTATGTTGTTCCCAATTGAGCGCCCTGATATAAACCCAAACTGGTTGGGTGACAGGACGTTTAAGGCTATTGCGCCTAATCTGGCTGCTAAAATTTTTGTTAAACTTTTTGTATCAGTATTAGAAAGTGCTATTGGACGCCAGTTGGCCAGGTCTAATTTGTCAGCCTTTTTATACAAGGTTATAACATATGATTCATGGCCACCAGGTAGGAGGCGTGTTTCCAGCAAGCACTGGTTCATAGATGCCAGTAGGAGGGGGGCAATTTGCTGAAAATAACTTTTTGTAAAATTTGTAGGGTATCCCATCAGGCCCTGGGCATTTCCTACGTGGTGCACCGCGGATTGTATCCCAAAGCTCCTCCCATATAATTAGATTTAGTATATTGTAGTCCGGCGGTGTGCTTTGTATTCTGGCGGTTTATATAAATTTTGTGATTTTTTGTGGGTTTGTCAACATATTGCGGTATAATTCGGTGTAATAGTGGTGTAATTCCCCTTGGCCTCCTCAGGGTCAGTTGCCATGGTGCTGTCAGTCTTGCGGACCTGTGTACATGTGGGCTGGTTGCCGCAGGAGTGGAATTGTTGGAAGAAATATGTCAAACATGTTTCGCCTTCCTTTATTAATTTACCTTTGTTTGTTACTTTGACCTGTGTTGGTGCTCAAAGATGAGGGTTTTAGTCAGGCGGATATTTCCGCCCATTTGCATCCCCAGTTGGGCGTTTCCCAGATCTTGGAGTATCTAGCTTGAGGTGGTCCAGTTCCGCCAAGGTACGCCTGACTGTGGCTGTGTTGGAGGTGCACTTATGTGATGCAAGAAGTCAGGTTTTGTTGATTAGTTCCTTTTTAAAATTTGCCCAGGTTACGATGGGATCTGAAGTGAATGGGGCTGTGAATTCTGGGTTCATGGCCTCGTGTTCAACCCAGTCATATATTCTGGGTAATTTTATGTTTTCTGGGTGTAGCTTTCTCCAGGGCGACACCTGTGTATGGGTTCAAGTTGGTGATAACTGCACCAAAACAAGTTGGTGGTCAGAAAAATTGACTTTTTTGTTGTAAGTTTTGGAAAATTCTTGATCGTTGGCATTGTGGAACAAGGATGTGATCAATGCAGCTCATTGATATAAGCGCTCCCTCACATATGTTAGGACACGTCATGTGGGGAAGGAGTGGTGATTTGGGGGGAGGGCATCCTGTAGGCCAAGGGATGCAGTCATTGTGCGGAATTCAATGTGCCCCGGTGGGTATCCCCTGGGGTTAGGCCATCAGTCCGTGTCAGGGTTATCCCAGCAGTTAAAGTCGCCCAACAGGATGGTATCTGGTGAGAGGGTGAGTGTTGGAACAGTTTCTAGAAATTGTTTCCTCTCAGCTGCGGTGCACGGTGCATATATGCATGCTATCAAGATTGTTTCCTCTTGGCATGTAGTTGTTGCTACCAGGATGTGGGCGTGAAGGTATGACAAGGAGTTTGTAATTTTTAATTTTTTGTATCTTGGATGATCACCCCACAGTGAGACGTCCATACTGATTGTAATGGTGAGACCCTGGCTGACGAGGATCCTTCTTCCCCTTGCAGACCGTGGGTTTCTTAAATGGCCAAGATGTCTACAAGGGGTTTTCGCAGGAAGTCCAGCTTTTTGGCTTGAGATGTTTGAGCCCTGGCTCATGCAATGTTTAGCATCCCTATTGACACTGAGGTGCCCGCGGTGCCTCAGGAGCAGTTGGGAGGGCCCTCTGGCCCTAACCCACCACGGCTCATTTTGGCCATGCTCCGCGTCTGTACTCCAACTCTCTCAGTGACAATGTCAGTTCCCTTGATCTGACCCACTTTTTCGCAGAAATTACGGTTTTTTGAATTTACTTTATCTTTTCCTGCGCATGTCTCATGATGGTTTAATGTGGGGTGCTGATTGGGTTCTGTAATTTTGAGGTTCATATTTGGAGAATTGTGCACCGCATTTTCACCCATATTGCAGCTGAATTGTTCCTCAAAGTGTGCATGATTGATGTCACTTGGTGACTCAGTTGAGTTGCTGTGAAAATTTTCAACCTGGGCATATTGTTCTGAATGGTTGGCTCAGCTTATATCTGAAATGTCCTCTTGAATTTTTCCAGGGTCGATGGATGATTCTGTGTGCGCTGCCACCTCAGCTGCTGCCCACTTGAAGGCTTTTTGTGCCGCTTTGCATTGTTTATGTGTAACTGGGTCCACGATGGAGTAAAGTCCATCTTCACCCCAGCGGAATGGGTGGTGGCCATTGGTCATTCTGGCGAAGTTTTCGTTACTTTTGTCCATGTCTTCATCATAGTAGTCTTCTTCCATTAAGCCCTCCTTCATGGGGCATGCATGTTCCTTGTGTCCCAATGAACCGCAGTAGTTGCATATAGGTGGTGCACATTCCGGTGTAACTCAGAATTTGGATGACTGTCCCCCATCCACAAAGTGAAACTCTGCTGTGTGGGGGATTTTTGATAAGTCATCTTCCACTTTGGGGACGGGTTGATCACAGTGATAGCTTTGCCTGTGCATAAGGTTGGCATTAGGCGAAAACGTTTTAATTTGAGTTTCATAATTTCTCTGTAGGCTATGAGCCCTTTGCAGAGCTCCTCCTCGATAACCTTATAAGGAAGGTTGGTGGGGGGCGAGTCAAATGAGATGAACAAAGTTTTCACTTTGTTCCATCTGGTGTGCGCAGTGCGCACTATTTTTTTGCCCTCAGGAAGGGCAATTTTGACGCAGACTTTTGCTACGACATCTGCTTCTTCAGCTGTTTTAAAACCAATATTGATCCAGCCATGGCCTATGTTGTTGGTGGCAACATATACCGCGTGGGGGAAAAGGGAGGGCTGTGCCTCGCATGTTTTCTCCCGCAGGGTCGGGGACTCATCTCCAAGGAAGAGTCAGAGCCCATGTTCCACTTTTGAAAGGGGTTGGTAAAAATGGATGTACATGTATTGATCTTGTTTTATAGTAAATACCATAAACCCTGACGGTGTCTGAGTTTGTGGTTTCTTGGCGGTTTGGGTTACTGGTCCCCCTCCAGGGCGTTCCTTGCCCTTGGGTGCACCATTTTGCGCACCTCTTGATGCGACGCTCGCTCAGGTTCTATTAGATTTATTATTAAAATCGCCCATCTCTCCTGTGTGATTATTAAAAATTGCTGTTCAAATTAAATCATAGTAACTAAAGTGATTGTTACGGGAAAGAAAAGCCTTTAGGATTGTCAGTCTTATTATAAAAGATATCATTAACTAAAAGGCGGTTACACCAAGTTTTTGACCATATAAGATGCTGAAAGGAGAAATTTTAAGAATTTGGTGAAATAATATGATATGCCATAAGCATGCTAGGCAAGAATTGATCCCAGTGTAGATTGTCTGAAGAGGCCTTTGCTGCAAATAGGAGAACATTTTTTCTGGACTTGTGAGAGAAGGTCCTTTTTCCAATTTCCGCTGGCATGAGCCCACAGTGAAAAGAATTTGGAACCATAGAATGTGCTAGAGCATCTTCATTGTGAGGGATAGGGTAGTTATCATGTTTTGTGAGGTCGTTCATTATGGTAATCCATAACTACTGATTACCTCCATTCATCTTTTATAATCAAGAGAGGGGACGACAAAAGCTTTGGGAATGTACTATTAGTCCAGCGTCTAGTAACTGCTTGAGCTTGGTCCTCATTCGTTTCTCTTTTGAACTCTGATTTGCAATAAGATTTGGACCACATTCGATTAGCACACCAACATCATTTGTGTGACTCCAATCCTTCATGTGCCGTAGTTGGTATCAGACTTTGAAAAATATTATTGCATAAATATATAAGTAGTTAAAAATGTCACAATCGTCCAGGGTTAGTTCATCTAAAATGTGAAAGTTAGGCAAAATACATAACGGTTTGTCAGTAGGTAGGCCCTTATCTAATAAGAATCTGATAATGTGAATTTTTGATATCCTCAATTGGGATCATCAGGCCTTTTCCTTCTCCCAATAGTTTTTCATTATAATGTCCTTATTAGTGAGATTCCCCAATTAAATATTGATGGGCCATTGATAGATAAGATCTAATATATCAAGCAATGTTTGAGACTCTAAAGGACTAGCTCCATTGATGGTTGTTATATGTAATAAGTAGTGTCAAGAAATTTTAAGGTAACCTTGGTGTCAATTATTTGTTTTTCACCAGGCTTGATTACTATCTCTTCTGAGGCATAAAAAAGACTACCCTCCAAGGCTTCCTCTGAAAAAAACACTTTTCTTTGTATTTTGCCTGGATGTTGTGTAATGCAAAGATAATGTAGAAAAAGAGTACTCAAACAAGTAATTTTTCTTTCTTGCTGGTACTTTAATGTTTAAAACTAGAAAAACCTCAAAACTAAGTAGGGAGAGAAAAACTTGTTTCATGTTTATGATTCCGTCATATTCAATCATGAATTAAGTGCTAATAATCATATAGTAATTGTTGTTGTCCAAGGCCACAGCAGGTGCCAACAAGATGAGCTTCCCAATTTCAATGGTAGGGAGGAGTATGCCTCAATAGCGCGAGTACAGTTTGGATCCACAGTTCCATAATCTTAAGAGTATTCCAAGTTGGATGCCAGCTTTATTTTCTTGATATACTTTGAGGATATGACATCGATCAGGGAATAAGTGTCAAGGATGGAAAAAACCCATTTTTCTTAGTGATGACTCCACCATGGATTAATCACGCCAAAGTTAAGGAAAAAGCTAGAAACTCCTTAGAACGAAAAGTGGAGTTAAGTTTTGAGCTATCTCAGTATATCTTTCCTTGATGGCTTGCAAGATATGAATATGCTGAATAGGTCAAAACAACAAGTCAATGAACAGTTTGGCATCCCTGGCAATATTGATCCCATCAGAAAACCTCAGAAATTGACAAAGATACACTTCTTAGATATAGAGCATCATTTACTCCATCAGTGTTTAAATGATCTGGAATTTAGACTTAAACTGGCGCTCTTAAGATATAGTATCAACATCTACATACCCCATTCAGATTCTTCATCAGAGGAGTTATCTATATAGTTCAAATGAGCAATAGAAGAGGGGGCGGAGTCATTCACGTCAGATTCTTCAGCATTAGGAGTTCCTATGCGTAAGCTGAATAAACTTTTCCCTTCTATCTAGTGTCATCTCTCATCTTATAACACATAGAGTAAACATACATGACCTTGTTGCAGTAGGTGCACTTGGGGCTTTCAGTTTGTTTTAGCTTAGAATTTTGACTCTCAAATGTAAAGGTTTGGGGTTTTAACACTACTCCTTGGGTAAACTCAAGTCTATAGAAATCACCAACATCTTGAAGAGCCTCCTTGATATCATGAACATTCCAGAAGTAATGCTTCTCTGAGGTGATGTTCATCGCCAGGGAAGGTTGGGAAGCCAACTCAGTCATGATGGCAGCGACGGCGTCGTCAAGAGTTGACATATTAGAGATTAGCAGCATTTGGGCTTCAAAATATAACAAAAAGAAAAGGCAAAAACTAATTCTCCTTTATGCATGCTGATGCGCATAAAAGCCTGTTTTTTTATCCTTAAGATCTTCTTTGAGAGAATCCTTCAATATGCGCTTCCTTAAACTCTGCCTAGGTACTAAAGGTAACCATGAGTGTAACCATTACTTCTTGGCCATGCGATCAAGCAGGAGAGAATGTGCTTGACATTTTGGTGATTTGTCGCCCCTTCCTTGGCTAAATCATAAACATATAGGAACGAAGAAATGCTACCCTCGCCAGGGGTAAACATGTCCTTAAAAGTGGGTTTGAAAGGGGTAAGGTCACTCCCAATGAGGGCATGGAAATCAGGAGCATCATATCCCTTAATCTCTAAGCGAATTCTGTATGGTTAAAGGAACGTGAGAGCTGATCAATATTCTCTTGGATAGCATAGAGCCTGGTTCTATAGCTTTAGGAGACTTTATGAGAGGCGTATTACATGGATTCATTATAGCCTCCATAGCAAGCTTGCAAGTCACAAGTTAATCAACCAGGCTTCCAAGTTTTCTAACTTTAAAATGAAGGCTCAATGAGAGAGCGCTTAAGTTTTCTATCAACTTCTATCACCATGACACACTTTTGAAGTTTCTCCTTTATTTTTTCACCCCTCATTGTCAAAAGGGTGAGATTCTTTTGAATGTAGATCAGCCTAGACCTGCTTGTAATAATTCTCAACTTAAGACAACTGAGAGTATACATCTTTTAACACATCATCCCCTTCAATGATATCCTTGAAACCCTGAACTTCTTTCTCATATTCGTTAAACTGTCAAGCCAGGTACATGGCATTTTCAAGAGATGTCTTCAGATTTAACTTTTTCCAACTGAGCAACCTTGTCTTCTAGAGCGGAAGAGGACCCATGAGGCTCTTGAGAAGGACGCCGTTTGAGCTCCTCAATGCGAGACATGGTTTGGACTAATTAATGTTCTAGAGCAGCTATTCTCTGGTCATTACCCTGCTGAGAAGTAGACGCTTGAAACAACAGTTCACTGTGAGTTTGCTCTTCATGTTTTGAAAAGATCTTTCACAAAGTCTCAAGTATAGAGCGAGTTTTGGCGGTGGTACATTCTTTTTTTCATGGAAGACCACATTTCCTCTTTCACATACTTCACTATGCCAGAATAATTTGTGCTAGTTCACTCATATAGCTAGATATATATCTGCGGTTCTCTTCAACTCCAGATTTCGCCTTTCCTACATGACTGGAGGTCAAGTAGAAGAGAGTAACATAAGCTACTAATAATGCATCATGATTCACCAGATGGCGATGAAGCTTTTAATGGTATACTCCTAGCAGGTGGTTCATGCGAAACATAGTGGGATGAGCAAACTTCTAAAAAGTAGGTAGTAAGATTAGTAAGTTGACTACTAGTTTCCAGGAGAGTTCAGTTCATAGAGTTACATCAGACAATCTTTCACCAAGGAACCTCTCTACTGAAAGCAATATCTTCATGATTCAGAATACCATAAATCAGGTCTGTAACCACTTCAGTTGCAGGCCAGGTAATTAATTGAGACTCAGGTATAATCAAAAAGTCAAATTGGTCATTTTCAAAGGTAGTAGGAAGGCTATCTATCTGGTCATCCTCCTCGCCATCCCAATTTCTTATTCATCCAGTTACGGTAGTGACAGGAGCGTCTCTAATATTGATTGTAAAAATAGATTGTGGTGTACAGGGCCCTCTGTAGTGAGCAAGCCTTGTTGAAATCCTGGCAAAGAGATTCTCACAGTTGCTTGGCTGAGGGATCTCAATAATAAATCCGCTTGCAGGAGTACTAGAAACCTCGGCAGTTGTTCAAGAATTTGGGACTAGAAAGTAGACCAAAAGCATGCTTTAAGTTTACAACTAAGAGGGGGTTCTAACGATATTTTATTTAATAAAAAACTTGCGGTTTTAAAGCCTATTTTCAGAAAAACCCCATAGTCATTGACTGTGTCAAGACTATGGTCAAGTGATGCTTTCATATAAAGAGAATTTTAGATTAATTTTAGGGCATATGAAGGTGGTTAGGCTTCAGAAGTTTGTCTTCCATGGCAATACCTGGAACAACAATATGGAAATCAATGCAACTGCAAGCTTTTGGATATGCATTCTTTGGCTTGTCAAAATTTGCGTTCATATGATTAATTGAGGGATGAGACTCATATTGATTATCAACTTAGCTCAACCTGGTTTTTAATGAGTGTGACGCGTTTTGAATCTGAAATGACGCGTTTATGATTGAGAGGAACAATTTTGGCTAAATGAATGATCAACCTATTAGGATCTTATAAACTCTTTTACTCCAGTATAACTCAGTCTTAGGTGATTGGTCAACAGCATGTATGACGAATCTATGAAAAATGACGTTAATATTTTTAATCAATCACCCGCCATTAAAATATTCTTACTTCATTTGATTGAAGGATTTATTAGTTCTTGAATGGTGAAAAACATTTTACCCTTTGGAGCCCCCATAAAGTCTATAAAAAGGGGTTATTTATCTAAGGCGGTAGCACTAAATATAATTTAGTTCATGAGAAAGCTTCCCTGTAAGTTATCTTATTCTGCCATAGATTTTTAGGAACCTTCTTAACTTGTTCCAAACATTCCATTAAAGGGTTAGGAGAAAAAGTATTACACTGATTGTGACTATTCTGCTGAGAATTTGACTCCGATTTTTAATATTAAACAAACTATATTAACCCTAGAATAGAGTATTTTTTTGACTTTTAAAACATCCAATTGTCTGACAGTGCCCACTTTGAACAACTACCACCCATACGTTCCCAATGTTGGACAGATGACTGTCTAATTTCAGATGCATTTAAACAATGTCTATTAGCGAACAATAAGTAGGAAATGCAAAAAGGTGTGATAGCTGCAAGGAAAAATGACACACTAGAGGCAGGGGTATAGATTGGAAGGGCATGGTATTGGAAAAGAATAAATGCAGAAATGCACATACTGATATTTACTTTCTAATGAACTTTAATTCCCATTAAACTAGATTGAAATGCTGGAAGTACCCAAAAAGAGTTTTTTTATCAAAAAAAAACAAAAATGTTAATAAATCTGGGTGCTGGAGCCATAGGAATGGAAGCTAGGAATATCTTTGGGATGGATTGATTCATTGAATTGGCTAGAGTGATGCGATGTAATAGCACTTTCTCTTCTTTAGGGTCTGGTATTATGCACTATCCTGGGTTACAATACCAATTATAATAACTATGCAAAGAAAAATAATTATAAATTTGTCAAGGAAATAAATGATACTCTTTATTTTTAAAAGCTTTTAATAGTTATAGGATGAGTGGTTGCCTTGTGATGTATGGGGCGCCCAAGTCTCATTCGTTTAGAGTCTTTAATTCTCATCTAATATATGGGTCGAACCATGGCCTTTCTCATTGATTAATTTGGGATTGTTGACCTCCCATTGTGTGAGGGCTCTTAATGGTAACCACTGGCGTCAAGAGGAGTCTCATCTCATGATAATTTATCAATCTCTTTTATAATCTCTTGCTCAATTAGAAGCAAAGGCTCATTTATTGAATACCATTCGATTCTGGAAGGCTCAACCCCATTGGAGAAAGATAAAACATTTTATAAGTCCAATCCTGAGAGGATTCTGACCATTCTGAGTACAAACGCTGACATAGCTGTCAGGTGAGTGTCTATAATTCTCCAGTTCCCCATGAGGTGGTGCATGGTGCACAGGCCCAACGCAAGGGAACTAGTCATCAGTATTAAGGGAAGGATAGCCTTGCAGAAGGTGCTTGAGCTAAAGTAAAATAGTGCGAGGGTGTTTAACATGGTAAAGATTAATAGAGATCGACAAACAAAAAGACTTGGGTGAGCCCCAAAGGGGTGTACATATCCAAGCTTTGATCAGGGCTAGAGTGCTCAGGCGCCTCGGTCTGGAGGAAGCCAGGGTGGACCAGAGGTGCCCCTGATGAAGTTGTAATTTTTATGCAAATTATTTTGGTTAACGTTGTGTGAGACCTCCTCAAGAGGTCTGCACACAGGTTTATACAAGTTAAAATAAAAATAAAATGTAAACTAACGAGGGGTCTTAAAAAATGAGGAAGATGACCAACGAGAAAGATTGGTCTTGGCAAACATATTTAGCTAATTTGAAAGAATCATCGTTTGGTGAAAGTGGTACTAAGTCCTGGTGCACCAATAACTGCATGCTTCCATCTGACAGGGTAGTGTAATTTGATATCAACTGAACTTAAGTGATCAATTGAAGTCAAGGATGACCCAAGTTGGAAGAAATATAAATTGAACAGGTTTTGAACCCCGTTCACCAAGTAACCAAATTGATATGTCGCTATTTAAGTGATATCACGTCCATTTAAACGCTATGGCCTTTACAAATAGCTGGTCAGCTCGTACTTCCTCTAAACCAACCTGGGAATATCTGGCTTGTACCCAGCGTTGGTCCAAGGTGTGCCTTAATTCAGGAAAGTCCTGTAACTTGACCTTTTTTGACTCTTGGCGCCCAAAATTGTCTTGGCCATTGATCCCATCATTAAAGTCATGTGAACATGACAATAGCCCCTTCAAGTTCCTGGTGGAGGGAACATAAGGTCGCAGAAACCTAGCATGTATGAAGTTGACTACCTTGCCTAGAACAACATCAGCAATTGTATTCAGAGCCAACCTTATAAATAATTTTATATGGTCCTGACCAGAAAGTATTGACTTATTCAGCTGACTATCAGGGCAGTGTTGTAGAATTTAAACTGCCCTCAATGTGGGATAAGGGGATATCTAATGTCTGGCATTTGACCAAGTAGTTTCCTTGGTGGTGGTAGTGATGATTTATAAGTGACTAGTGGTTAAAGCTTAAATATCTAATCAGCAAGTGCTCTTATTTTCAATTTAGTATTATTATGAGATGTTGATATTTGTAATAAAATAGACACTATAGACATTCAAGACTTTATATCATAAATTTCCTGAAATGGGGACATTTGATCACAAGATAGTAGCTGAACTAACAGCTTAGTAAAGCGGATGGTAGGTTTTAAATCCATCACATGGGGTCTGTGGCAGCCATTTTATGGAAAATAGAGACTAGGGTGCCATTTGCCCTCTTGACTGAACCATTTGTCAAAGGGTTATAATGGACTGTAAAATGTTAGCAATTATTAGATAGGAGGTAATCCTTGGAAAACTTGGGAAGTGAAATTAAACCGTTGTCTGATAAGATAACTATGGGGTAACCATGATGAGTGAAAACATAGCGAAGAAAGAATAAGGAAGTAGCTTTGGTGGTGGCAGCAGAAACTAAGATGGCTTTAACCCACTTTGTGAGATGGTCAATAGCCAGGATGTTAAGTGATAGCTATGGATACCCATGGATACGGGCCCTATGAAATCTATGCTAACGATGCTATATAAGGTTTATTTGGTGCAACAACTCTATGTTGATTGCGTAAGTTCTGAACATCATCAACCATCTAAAACTTCCTTTATAGTCTCAAGCATCTGGTATCATTAGAAATTTTTCTTAACCACTCATAGGTTTCTTGACTGCCGTTGTCCTATATGGGCGTAACCTTCTAGAATAGCTTCAGTCCTCAAGGATTGTCTTAGATAGGGAAGCCACCTTAAGTCAAATTTTTTATACAACATGCCATCTTATATTTGAGAATTCTGAGCAATTGAACATAACGCCTTCAATATTTCTAAGGTTCCAGTTATCATAGCTCGGTCCATCCAATCATGTCATACAAGCGGTCTTCCTCAAGTGATGATACAATAAAGGGTTAGCATTGGGGTAGCCTGTCTGCATCTATATGAGTTATGTACACCTGTTGCACTATCATAAAGTTGGAGTTCTGTAGCCAGAGGGCCCACCTTGCCACCTAAACGTTGGATTTTTCATCTTCTCTATTCACCTCAAGGAAGCATGATCAGTGATAATAGTGAAATGGTCTTATATAAATACAGTCTGAAGTGTTTGACCGCGAGAAATATAGCTAACCATTCATTTCAGTGTTGCTGTAGTTCCGTTTGGCTTTAGTCAGGGTAGTTCTGAAATAGGCTATGGGTCAGAATATCTTTTGTTTGTCTAGTTGGGCTATGATGGCCCCTACAGAAACATCGTTGGCACCTGTAAATAATGCAAAGGGTTTGTTGAAGTTTGGATGGATTAACACAGGCTGAGAGAAGGATGCAGTCCTAAAAAATTGGTATTCTGGTCCTATTAATGGTTCCATTCAGAGGGGTGCGTTCTTGTGTAGAAAATACTTAAGGCTCAGCCAGTTTATCAAACTCATACATGAATTGCCTGTAATATTCTACCATGCCTAATAATACTTGATTTCCCGAAGGTATATGAGTAATTGTCATTTTCTTTATGCTGGCAACCTTGTCTGGCAAAGGCTGAATCCCATGTTTAGGGACCATGTGCCCAACACCAATATAGGTTGGAAGAATGAACATTTGGAGGGTCTGGGCTTTAGGAAGCTACATAAAGGTGATCAAAATTCATTTTAGATGTTTAAAAAGGCCGTAGAAGGTCTTGGAGAAGATAGTAATCGTCAAGTTAGACTTGGAAGCAATCCATCTCTAAATTAACTAGGAGCCCATCCATTGCTCTCTGGAATTTGGCAGGAACATTTATGATTCCCTGAAGCATTTGGGTCAGTTCATACAGCCCTTTGTTTGATATAAGGGAGCGCTTGTCTCGATTCTCAGGAGCCAACTTGATTTTCTAGTACCCACTAGCAAGATCCATTGCGGAAACTTATTTGGCCCCTACTAGGAGCCAAAGGAAGATTTTAGTCAGTGAAGGAGGTAGCTTTCTTTTCGTGTTGCTGCACTAAGATTACAAAAATCTATGAGGACACAAAGGCTCCCATCCTTTTTCTAAACAAGCAGGAGAGGAGATGCCTAAGGACTTTGAGAGGGTACCAACAACCATTAGGTTAATAGTCCTTTAGCTTGATCTTGACCTGAACCTCTTCCACTTGCTTTTTTGATAGGGGCGTGAGCATAATGGTAGGGCGTCCCCCATTTTACATTATGCACAACCCCTTTCATCTTGCAGAAGTTGTACGCGAATGTAGAAAAAGGATCAGAATATTTCTCTACGAGCTCATCAGCCTTCCTCATTTATTATGGGGTAAAATCTTTCCTTATGGTGGTGTTGACAGAGCTATATTGGGTAGTTTTATTAAACTAAAGTCATGGAGGTTTCTAAGCCCATGAACACAACTGATGTAATTAACTGGCATTAACTGTAGTTA
The DNA here is from genome assembly GCA_022478985.1 of Massospora cicadina. NCBI lineage: Eukaryota > Fungi > Entomophthoromycota > Entomophthoromycetes > Entomophthorales > Entomophthoraceae > Massospora > Massospora cicadina. The sequence goes on along the minus strand of JAKSZP010002864.1, from coordinate 61,658 downwards.
TATGATTGAAGCATTGATACCAATGGTTCAGGCCTTTTGTAGTCAGGTTAGCCATCAATACAGAAATAGAACCAGTTTATGCGGGGTCAAGGATATTGGGAAAGTTAAGACAACCTTCAAATATAGATTTTAAGTGCCACAGATTTCTATTAAGCTCCCAGGTGACATGTTCATATAAATCTGAGTTTTTGATATAATCTGCAACTCTGGAGGAACTACCTTGAGTTTAAATGAAAAAACAGGCATCCCTTCCACTACACAAGTGGGTAGTTTTACTCTTAAGCCTTAAAGATGGTAATCAAGTTGATCAATCCATTGTTTGGTTTCCAGCAATCATGTCCATTCAGGTAGGTGTTCCTTGCCTCTTAAATGTTTTGAGCACTTTTAGATTCTTGTTAGATTTGGAGGTCAGGGTCTTTGAAGGCTACATGATTACAAGTTATAGGTAGCGCCACCGGAATCTCCTAGGAGTTTAATTCTCCCTAGGGAAATCTCTCAATGGAATAATCATTGTCGAGACAAATTTATGCTCATGTGAACAGGCAAGAGTATCTGTTTTATAGAAAGCAAGAATCTCTAGTATTCTACTCAAAAAAATTTAGGGTATCTTTAATGATTGCAAATTGGAGATATTTATGGGCTTGGTGGAAGTTTGGATACAGTAGGGAAAACTCTGATTAAAATCAGTATTGAGTCAGGTAAGGACACTTACTGATAGGTGCAGCAGAACGCAAATGTTTTTAGCAAATCAGTCTTTCTTGATTAAGGCGGTGGATTCAGGAGACCTCCAAATGTCAAGATCTTTGTCAGATGAATTGGCGGATTCAGTAAGGGGTAAAATCTCAATCTCTCGTCTAGGAGTCATTGTTATCCTTGATTTTCTTTTGATTTTTATTACAGTGGAAACCATTTTTTGTGTTGTGAATTTTTCACATATGAATCTTAACCTAATCTGCGTGATCCCATTATTCCCAACAATGCCCATTCATTTTCTTGCTGAAGAGGGACATAACTTTGAAGAAATCTGGTATGAACCTGATTCATGATGGAGCCTAATTAGACAGAAAAAAATGAATATTCCGGTCATTGATGATAGATCACTTGGTAAGGGCTTGACCATAACATTCAAGTTTGTGGATCCATCCTCAAGGCCGGTGATGGTAGAAAAGGACGAGGTCTCTTAACTAATGATTGTAAAACCATTATTTGGCATTTTGTCAATCAGCTTCTCTTGAGCTTATAGTCCTCATGGACTTAGCGGCCAAAGCTTGTAGTTTAATTAATTCTTCTACCAGACTTCGCATAGTTAGTTCAGTTGTTTATGGCATGGAGGTTTCCAATATGGACTTTAACTTGATGTAAAGCTGTCTCTCATCTATAAAGGTCTCAAAAAGGTGACATCTTGATAATTTGGTGGTAATTAATGTGGTACATTATAAGCTACTGAAAGGTATTCATTCCATCATGGAGGGTTGGATTGAGTAATCTTGCGGAGGCATGACTAGTGTTCCATTTTCTTGCTAACAGCTCCGTTGGCAGTGGGATGGTATGGGGCAGTGAAAGAGTGATAGGTGCTATCAGCGAATTAAGATCAGAGATCACTTGAGATATGAAGTTGGTGCCGTTATTGGATTATAAAACCTTTGTACTGCCATGGCAGGTGAAGACCTGTTTAAACAAAAAGGATTCAGTCAATTTATAAGCGGGTGAGCCAACAAAAAAGCCTCACCCAATTTGTAAAGTTATCAATCACTAAAATAAAATATTGATGACTGTAATCACTGTGGGCAAGGAACCAATAACATCAATTTTGGCAGTAACAAATGAGGCAATAGGACCAACAACCTGGCGTTGATACAGCGGATTGGGAGGATTCTAAGTGGCACATGTGAGGCAAGGATCAATGACGTCTTAGATTGACTCAATCATCCCATTACAACATCAACGCTCCCGCAGCCCTTGGTGGGTTTTCTTTACACCACTGTGACCTACGGTCATATGAGCTTCCATAGAATATTTCTTTCTTGCTGACAGTCAAGAATACAGCAGTCAAGAGGTCCCTAACTGCTTATAAAACAATCCATCTTCAATCTGAGTCCACTCAGCCATTTTCTTTAATTGCTGGTGGACTTCCACAGGCTTATGATTCCATTCCTCAGATCTATAATAAGTTTTCAAAAAAGCTAATTTTTAAAAGCATAAAGTGTCAGTACAGGTATCTGGGACAATCCGTTGGAGTTTTTGTGTATCATTCTAGCTTGATGGACAGTTAAAAATTGTAACTCTAGTGCTTAAGAGCCTGACAGGCCAGTTATCCATCTGGATCCTTCATCTGTTGTAGCTAATGTAAGGTTTCATGATCTGTCATTACAGTAAAGTGTTTCTCATAAAAGAAGGGATGTGAGTATAATAGCTAACAGGAAATCTTGACACTTGTTTCAGTTATGCTGTAATTCTTTTTGCCCGTGTTAAGGTTTTAATAAAATATTTTATAGGGTGATTAACTTGATTTTCATCCAGCTGGGACAAGATGGACACAACAACCAAACACTAGCATCAGTAAAAAGAATAAACTTCTTATTAAATTTGGGATGTTTCAATATAGGGGCGGTCTCAAAAGCTTTTCTTAGGGACGTCAAAAGCTTGTTTTTGAGATTCTCTAGTGAAAAGGAGCTCTTTATGAAGTAGATACATCTTCAGTTTAGCCAGCTTTGAAAAGTGATGAATAAATTGTTGATAATAACTGGCCATTCTAAGGAAATACTGATAAATTTTGCAAGATGTCTGGTCAAGCGGTTTTTCAATGGCAACCACTTTGTCATGTAGCGGCAAGGTTCCTTCATGAGAGTGTCCTATGCTTAAGGAATTACATGTCAGTTTGGAAAAATGACATCTGGAGATCTTCAACTTCAACGATGCAGAGCAAAGACATTCAAACACTTCCTTCATCTGAGTGAAGTGTTGCTCAAAAGTGCGGGAGAATAAAGTCACGTCTTAAAAATAAACCAACACACAAGAATTCTTTGGTTCTCTCAATATGCAGTACATTGCCCTTTAAAATGTGGCTAGGGAGTTACATAACCCTTGAGGCATTCTAGTAGGCTTTAATAAACCTTCACTTGCAGTAAGGGCGCATTTCTCCCTATCATCCAGTGTAATCTTGATCTGCTAAAATCCGCTGGTCAGATCCATGGCAGAGAAAAACTAAGATCCAGCCAAGAGTCATAAAGAATCATCAATTTGGGGTAGCAAATAACTGTCTTTTCATGTAATGGCATTAAGTCAGCAGTAATCATTATCACCTGATATCCTCAATCCTTTTCATATGAGAAGTAACAGAAAGGCCCAAGGACTTTATGTCATTTAAGTTTTTTTCAGCGTCCATGAGTTGCTTCAGTTCGTTTGTGTAATAGGTTTATTCAATTTTGGATTTCTTGTAGGTCAAGCATGGATTGGAGGGGTATCGCCTGCAAGCACCCTATGCCGCACACCCTTCATCAATCCAAAATTGTCTGGGTCTGTGAAAATATGTCAGCGTGCTCTTTGATCAATGCATCCGCTTTTCATTGCTGCTTAGAGTAGAGGGTTTCAGCTATTTTTACTTCAATATGGGATATTAGGGTTCTCATCAATCCCTAGGTCATGCAAAGTTCCTCACCCATGGAAATATTCATTTTGGTGGTAGTTAGTGTCCCTAAATACACAATAGGCCGGTTTTGGGTAATTTTTATGGGTTGTTCAGAGAAGTTGCATTCAAAAAAATAAGTGCCCCTGGTTAGCGAAATCAGCACCCCAGGGAAGGTAAGAGTCTCTTAGATTTTCAGATTATGATCTCCACAAGTTTCCAGTATCTGATTAAATGGAATAGTAAATTGGAGCCAAGTGTCCATTATAAATTAAGATTTCAATGGTATAGTTATAGGATGGTAGTGTATACAGGAATCCCTTACTGAGCCTCTGCACTGGAAGGTGGCAATTTGGTCTTTGGCCCAATTACTTGGTATTATAGCCGTATAATATGTTTCAACTGTTCCATTAAACAATCCTAGGATTCTTCTTTCCTTTTTCTTTAAAGGTGTCCTTAACAACTAGGGGAATGTGATACCCTATAATAGAAACATAATTCCTTATGACTTATATTGGTGTTGAATTCAACCAGAAATTGTGTGCCTATGAGAAGGTCATAACCATTATTCTCTATAACTTTCACTAGGACTGATGTCAGATTCTGGTGGTTGACTCGAAAATAAACCTTCAACAACCATCAGATCAGGCTGATTACCCTTTCAACGCATGAACTACCACCTATATTCTCACCATAAAGCTTATGTCAATCATACAATTTGGGCCAAACATCTCAATGTCATTTTTGATCAAGTATTTTATCAAAGTGATTGGCCAAAATACACTCGCATATTATGGCCAATTTCCTATGCATCATATCTCACCAATTGGTCCTGATTATTGGGAATACTATCAACTACCTGTATACAAAATTGTTTTGGACCAACACGAAGTTAACGTCTAAATATCCCATGAATTATCTGACAAATGAAAAAGTAATCAAATTTCCGCCCTAGGGGTGAAATTTATATGTCAATCCACATAATCAGCATGATAGCACTTGCGTGGACCACCCAAAAGGGGTAATTAGTGCTATTGAGGGTGAGGCCTGCTGACGTCCTGATTAGGGGTGCGTCATTTACTTCAATTGATGCCAAAATTTAACAGAAGGTGTATTTTGTAAGCAGTATGATGAAACTAAAATCCAGAGGATCCTAGGACAATTTTGCATGCTTTTATCGCAATTTTTGTACCTGAAGTCCTCCCAATTTTAAGAGTATTTTTCCACCAATAAACCTAAGAAAAGTTTTCAGTCGTATCAGTCCAAGATCTGAAATGAGGTGGTAAAATATCCATTGTATTTTGTGCTGGAATGTGGCCAGGAGATGCCCTAGAGGTATAAATACTGACTCCTGGCCTAATGGCCATTATCTAAAAATTTACTTCTAGTAAAAGTTATATTTTTTTCTTTTTCCTGGTTCTTATCTAAATCCTAACCTTGGAGAAGTATTTTTTTAGTACTAGATAACCTTGGAGAAGTATTGACAAACTGGAAGGACTGAATTCCCAGTTTGTATTTAAGCCTTCCTCAGAAGAAGTTCCTGAACACAAAGGGAAAATTATGTTTGAAATTGGCTGAAATATCTAAGGCGAATTTAATAAGCCTAGTGAGTTTTTGAATAGTCTGAATATGTAAACTACAGGCACTATTGAGGATCAATCATCAGAACTTTGGCCAAATTAGATGTGTGGGATTATAATACACAAGCGAGAAATCCTCAGGTTTTGACAGCTGACACTACCTGAGACCCAAACTGAATCAGCAGGGATGAGTAGGCTGAAAAAGATCAAGTCTGATGAGGTCCCACAGTTTCATAATCTAAAAATGTGTTTTTGATCTGAAGCGGACTTCATCTGTTTCACTAGTCAAGATGAAATGACATTATCTGGAGATCTAGTTGTTGATACCTTTGAGGAGGAACTCCAACCTGGACCCTATTAATCAGGTCCCCCAAGCTTCAAGCGAGTTAATAGTCCATCAAGGCTCAAAGTAAAGCTAAAAATGAAAAAGAGATAGGTGAGAAACAGTGTTTTATTCAAAAGATCCCCAAGGTATTTATATGAACTTGGTGGATTGGGAAAGGGAGGAATCAGAATAATGGAAGAGTCATCATTAAGTTCCAATTAGAATAATATAATTAAGATTACAAGGAGAGTGGGAGCATCCTCAGCATAAGTCGCCAGTTCTCCCAAAAGGGGTGACTTGATTGAGTCAGCATCAAATGGTAATTCCCCACAGCCCAATTGATGTTTCAACATCCTCAGCGTTTAATCTCTGGTGTTGAATATATAAATTTAAATATATTTTAATTATCAGGGATGATCCCCAATACTTCAGATCAGGATCAACTCAAGTTAATGGGGAGCCCAATCATGCATCCACCCATAGGCGGGGTGGGGCATGACCCCTAGTCAGGGCTTCCCCCAATAAATGGAGAATCCCAACAAAGCCTCTCCAAGCCTTGACTAGGGGTCAGAGCTGATGCAGGGCCATCAGTTTAGAGTTGGCATTGAGATTGGCACCCATCATTGGCGCTGGTGCTGGCATCAGAAGGAGGTCCCAACATCAGGGTGACACCCAGCATTGGCGCTGAAGCTGGCATCAGGAGGAGGTCCTGGCATTGGGGTTGACACCTGACATTGGCGCTGGGGCTGGCATTGTCATGGGGGCTGGCATCGGGAGAAGGTCGCAGCATTAACGCTGGGGCTGGCATTGGCATATAAGCCAGAATTGGGGATGACACCCAGGTAACCTGAGCTTGTTTTCCCAGGCTAGTTTTGGGATCATTGGCCCCCTCATCCTAGCTTGCCCTCTTGGGTAAGAGGCCAGGGACCGCCCCTCCTCCTTCTAATCTTAGCTCTTTCTGAGAACTTGAGTGCCCCAATAGTGAGCACCACTGTTGGTTTTTAGGGTTGGGAAAAGGCTTTCTTGTATTGGTAGCCTCAAATCCAATAATTTAAGTGAGGAGTGTGCCTCATTAGTTATATGAAATATAAATAAATATGTAAATAAATAGGTTTTTGGTGTTATAGGGTTTATTATGGGCCACGCGGGGGTAAAAGATAGTATCAAATATAATAAATCAATATCAGCATTTAAGGCATCAAGGCTTGACGTTTAGATAGCTTTGGAATTTCTAAATTGGGTAATATGCGATTTTTGCCTATTGAGGCTTGACAAATTCGCATCTCTTTGATGGAATGATGGATGGGGACTTGAAAATTCCTGACATTGCCTCTATTCAGCCAAATTTCAATTATAACATTATTTTTTTGAAGACTAGGAGGCAATTGTATAACACTAGTAACAATATGGCCATATTTTTCACCTTATGGATGGCTACTTCAACCTGGGTAACCTCAGTACCAAAATAGGTGATTGAATATATTGTTTTTTCTGGAGGAGAGATCTGGAAAGTGCAGAGTAAAAAAAGAAACTTTTAAAATTTAAATTAGCGATTCTGGAACATATAATTTGTTAGGTTTGGATGAGACATGACATTCAGCATGTGAAGCAGTGATAGATTGGGGTGAGATGCAGAGTTGTCAGCAGAGGGTGCCTCGTGCCTAAGTTGATTCAACTTTTACTGCCTCATCAGCCTTTTTCTTTCAACAGCAGTCCTCTTGATGGCCAAAAGTTTCACAATAAGAGCAAGGGTCAAGAAGGGGTTTAGATCTCTCTGGTATCGCTTACTTCATGTATGTGAGTCTGATTCCCATTTAGATGTTTGATGCACTCATGAATCAGGCAACTCCATTAAGGATTTTTTAATATTGAGGATAGGTTTGTACATCTTTTATTCATTCTAGAAATGTAGCACAAGAGCGTTAATGTGCTGAAATGCAGAGAGAAGGGCAGCGATGGCGTCATACAAGTTAACCTATCTACAGGATACATGGGCTTGAGCTTCATGGTAAAACTGCTTGGCAAATTTGATATCGGTTTTCCACGTTGTGTGCAGCTTTGCATGAAAGCCTGTAGATAATTATAAGGGATATGTTAATTCCGATTTCTATAATAAGAAATCCTTTATTACACCCCTGGTGGTACATTTTTTGAAATATGGCATCATATTTAATGAGCCTTGCTATCCAGATAGGTTTGAATGTGCTGACATTTTTTATGATCCGTAGCTTGTTCCATTGTAGCTTCATATACAAAAGGATTGGATTAGATGGTTTTTAATCCCCTGGCACATACTACTCTTTAAAGGGAGGGCTTTATATATCCAAAAAGTTCTAAGAGAACATGGATAGACGGAGAAGGGGGTTGTTCAGAATAAGTTGGCTCCATGGTACCTATGTTAGTACAAGGGATACCCTTGTCAACTTGGCGGTGGATCTCATCCATATCATCCTTTAAATTATGTACCACTCAATGACATGAATGAGCGAGGCTTTAGTATAAGAAGTAGGTGGAGCTTTTCAATCTAAGTGTATTGAATTGCTAATTAATTAGAAAGAGTATCTTGTTTAGCCTCAATTTTTGAGCTTATCATTCATCTTCTCAAGTTGATTATTCAATTAATCCTGGTCAGATTGTTGTGAGGCGGTAAGACAAGAACAGGTTTAAGCTACAGTTGCATACTTGTTGTATAAGGAGAAAAAGGATATATCTAGCTTTGGAACTCACTTCAATAGTCATCTCTGCTCTTTGTGACACCTTTAGTAGTTGTTCAAGAGCCTTAATCTGAGTTTGTGGTTCTCTTAAAAAGAGGGTCCAATAGGTGTAGAGGATCTAGGAGGGCCGCGGGAACCTCCAGGATTAGGGGGCCCTTATTCCCCTTCTTTCCCGCTAGGGCCAGTAGCACCAGTAGGTCTTTTTGATTAATAACTTCCTGTAGCAGCAACATAGCATTTTATTCGCTCAATTTCTGATCCTTGTAGCTAAGGCAGTGACTTGGGAATCAGTGGTTTGGCAATTCTCAGAGATTCGTTCAATGAGATCAGACAAAGCGTTCCACTCGTTAGTTCAGATCATTGGTTAAATGTATCTTCCACTGATAAAGTTCTCCTTGCAGATAATGGATAATTCCAGTGTCAATATGTGCCAAGTGACATTTTTTTTGATCTCCAAGCAATTATCCAAAATGGCCTCACAATTGTCTCAGCAAACTTAGATGCAGCTTTATATATTTTTTAAGGAGCTGATTATGAAATTGTTGAGACAGTAGAGTTGCCATCAGATTTACAAGCAGTGTAGCCCAAGTAACTACATTTGATGGTGTAAAGTGTGATGAACGAAATAACTGAAGGTAGGTTTCCGTTTGGACACTCCTATTCCCTTTCCAGGAAGGTCAGGAGAGGAATTTAGTTTTTTGCATTCTGGGAGCAATTTGTGTGGAGCGTCCAAGACTAGATCTCTTTCCAGGGGGTGATAGTTCCAGCCAATGACACCATAATAGTATTGGTGACTTTAGTAAACTGGATTTATTATTGTGCATCCAGGGATAAAATAGTAAGGTCATGGTAGCACTGATTCAAGTTTTTGAGTATGAGTAAAAGGCATATCTTGGTTGTTGGTAATGACCCATCTGGTCAAACTCATGTTCTTCTCTATATTGGTAGGGCTGTTGTCACTGGGGTTATTCATCATGAAGATATGTCTTCACCTGGTAACCTCAGAAGAGGACCTGGCAGGGAGCACCAGCTATAATTAATATAAAATATTGAAGTTCAGGTCCATTAAAGGCTGCATGATAATTAGTCGTAGGTAGCTCCAGAAAAATCTCCTAGAAGTATATTTCTCCCTAGGCTAATCTCTCATTGGAATCAGAATTGTTAAGGAAAGTTCCTGTTCATGTAAGCAGGCGAAAAAACAGTTTTATAAAAGGCAAGAATTTCTAGTATTCTGCAGGAAAATTTTAGGGTATCTTTGTTGAATAGGTATCAGAGATATTTATAGGTTGGTGAAAGTTTAGGATACAGTAAGATAGACTTTATAATAATCAGGCTCAAGTCAGGTAGGGAGATTTCCTAATCATTGTAACGGAATGCAAAGGTTTTTGGTATATACTGTCTTTATTGATTAAGGCATCAGATTCAGGAGATCTCTGAATGGCAGTATCTTTGTCAGATGATTTTTTAGATTCAGAAAGATTTTAAGATTTCAATCGCTCTTTTAGGAGTTCATTGTTATTTTATGATTTATTTTGATTTTGAAGCAGCGGAAATTCATTGCTTATGTTGTGAATTAATTTACATGTGAATCTCACCCTCATCCGCATGAATCCCATCCTTCCCAACAAACACCAAGGGTATGTGGGTACTAAGCAAGAATAAAAATTCTACTCATAATAGATGATGTCATCTACTCTAGGAGAAATTTGGAGCAAAGCATATTGTTGTAGATATGGGTTTCCAGAGCTACGGCATCTGCAGTTAATGTAATTATCTCAAACTGAAGGGGGAGTGCAGAGTAGGCATCTATGGTTAGGGAGCATTGAGGGCTGGTGGTACCATACTCATTACATTGGGACAGATTGTGCGCAATCCTTATTTTCTTCATTAGCTTGGATGAGAATAAATTTACTAAAAAACTGCTATCTATTATGGTTAACATGGGAATTTTGTGAACCTTATTTGCAACTTGAGCGACCAAACCTTCAAATCAAGGTGGAAGTGTAATAAAGGTTGGTAACTCGTCATAGTTTTAAGCAGAATTAAGTATTGTATTGTTTGGTTTGTTTAACTCGTTGTTCCAGAACATTCCAATAGTGACCTTACTGGGGCTTTAAGTCTTGAATTGAGGCATGGTAGGGGAGGTTTTAGTATCAAGAGCCTCTGCCTTCATGAAGACCTCTCTTTTCCTGAAAGGTCACATTCCACCTTTTATGAACAAAGTTTATACTTTCTAATGTGTCAGTGGCCTTTATAGTAGGAAGCAGTGGGTATCACCTTATTCTCGGCCTTTATCATATGCACTCTGAGTCTAGTTAAAGCCCAAACTTTATAATTAATAATTCATAATAGACGCAGGTATCTTGTTGCGTGCCTCCTTGATGTTGCGGTTGCAAGTGAAAATTCAATTTATATCCAACTAAATGAAGTTGAACTTTGGCAAAAGTTTCAGTGCAGAAAAGATAGTGGTATTAGCGTCATATAAAGTGATTTGATTAGTAGTAACTAGCGGTTATGAACTAGAATTAAAACAGTGTGAAATTTTTAGAGAATTATTTGGTGAGAAAAATAGCCATAAAATCTTTTTTGACTCAAGAGTTCCTGATTAAAACCAAATACTTGTACGGGCTCAGTCTTGACTTTAGACCTGGTTTGACATTCTTAAAGATTAGTGGTCACTTTCTCCCAATTTCCCCACATAGGCAAGTTTAGTTATGCTTTATTTTTTAACGATTGGTTGCCTCTTCCATAGCGCCTTCGTAGGCGTTTAAAAAGATTGTAATAAATCTTAGCCTAGAATAAACATTTCTTAAAGCTGGGTTAAAAAAGCCAACCTCAACTGACGTATATAGGGCATTAATGCCAGTATTGATTATCTAGTTAGGCTCCTTAAACTCTGACTTGACATAAGTGCTGGGTTCTTTCAGGATGAAGGGGTTGTAAACCTCTTGTCCTTTTAGTTTTAAGGCCAGGACACCCGTAGTTCCTGAATGCTGTTATAATTTTCCTTTCATTGGCCAGAAAGTCTTCACTCAGGATAAAGTTCATTTAGTGGTAAATCCTAACTATGTTTAAATCCCTAAATCAAACAGAGATAGGCAAAATAATTAGATGGCAAAATTGAGTAGAGTTTATTTGCTTAGAAACATGATTGTATAGGAGATCAGAAAGTTTTTTTAGATAAAAACCAATTATTTCAAGCTAGCATCTATGCTCATTTACAAATTTGGGACCTGTAGCATGTTGTTCACATCTGCCAAATAAAATTAGATCAACAAATTATTGGGTTTGGACCCTGATTTTAGGGGGTTTCTGGTAATTAATATTTGATCTCCTAATTTAAGGTTTATCCCTAATATTAAAAAAGCCTCGAATTTATTCAGGGATTATCCCTGATAATGGTTTCGTCTTTTTCATCAGATTGAGGATGATTCCCACCATCTAATACACGTGAATCTCTGATTTGGGCAGGAATCCCAACAGTGCTTTCCAGTAATTTGTCATCATATCTTCTCTAAATCCATCTTCAACTCTTTCATTATTGATCATGCGTGATGGCGCCAGCCTTCTGATTTCATATGAGATAAAATCTAAGATCTTGGATTCACAGAAACTGAAATGAGCATCCAGAATAATGAGTTTTTGTTTCATCTCATTAAAGTTTTTGTCAGTAAATCTCATTAACTCACATATTTCCATTTTAAAGTCAGGGGCTTCTAAGTTGATGATAAAGTTGATGAATTTCTGTCAGGGAGAACTCCACATCTGCGAGCAATATGTTTATTTTGCTTCTGAAGGCCTTCCAACTTCTTGAGAATTTCATTACATCAGGGGTCCATGGGAAGTTCAGCTGGAGGATCAGGTGACCCAGGAGACCCAGGTGGCCCTCTGGAGCCTGGTCGTCCCTCAGTGCCTTGGTGCCTTTCTGACCTTTGGGACCCTTGGGACTTTCAGGCCCCCTAGGTCATTTGATGACGGTTTCACTTTGGCGCTGAAGCTGATTAAGTAGGGCTTCAACGTGACTTAATTTGGTAAGAGAGATTTCAAGGTTTAGGTTTTGGCGGCAAACTTGGAAGTGACAATATGGATGTACTTATGAACACTGATACTACACCCTGAAGTCGCTGAATAAGGCGGGTATCCATATACCCAGCGATCCCAGTGTCTATTAAGGCGATTTAGTCTTGGGCATAATTAACAAATCGGCAGTTGTCCTTAATAGCGTCCTAAACGTCATGAGCATATGTAAGGTCAGTTTCATAAAATTTAAACAGGCTGTAATTAAGGGTTTTTGCTAATCCTAGTAGGCATTTTTTCTTTAGGATTTAAACCAGCTACTTGGAGTATGTGGTGGAACTCCAGATGGACAAACTGCTGTAGTTATGGCTCCACTTCACTAACCAACTCAATACAAACTCAGGTTAATGAGTTGTAGAGCCTTTGCATTTAGGAAGGTACAGCAGAAACTCACAAATGGCTAGATCTGGCTTTGGTGGAGTAGGTCCCTTAAAGGAGACGCCAGATTGTAATGGCTAGGCTTTCAGTTTAAAAAACTGTCTAGGTTTCAGCATGGGAAGGTTAAATAAAAGTTGGTCCAGAATTTTAGGCTCTCAGGTTGAATTGGGTGTACCTCAAATTGTAGAGTATTAACCCATTGAGTAATGCTTCTCTTTCCATTGAGAGAAGGGGATCCGATATTAGACTTTACTTCCATGTTTCAAGATCAGCTTTTTACTGAATACAGCTTGGGGTGGCCCTTCAGTGAGCGCCAGTTTTGATTTTTTACAAAAAAAACTCATATGTTAAAAAACAGGGTGCTGGAGCCATAGGAAAAAGACTGGGAATGATTTTCAGGTAGGCTTGGTTCTTCAGAATAGCTGGAGTGTAACAATAGCGTAGCACTTTTTCTTCTTCAGAGTCAAGTATTTTGCACTATCCTGGGTTACAGTACTGATCATCATAACTAAGTGAAGGAAAATAGGTATAAATTGGGTAAAAATAAAGGCCTTCTTTATTGTTAGAAGCTTATAATATTTCTCTGATTAGTGGGAGCCTTAAGACGGATAGAGCGCCCAAGTCTCCTTCACACAAGAACTTTACTTGTCATCTAATACGAAGGTTGAGCCGTCATCTTTTTGCTTTGATAAGATCTGGTATTGTCAACCTCCCATTTTGTGAGGTCATCTGGATGGTAACCACTAGTGTTAAAATGGAGTGTAAGTCCAGGGGAACGTCCCCTGTGTGTCAAATGGGCCCTCTTTCCATTTCCAAGCAAAGAGGCTCTGAAGAGGGTGGCGGTACCTCTCATCACCCAGGGCGATCTCGCCCACATGGTAGATGAGCGCTGGGTAACAGCCCTCCCTCATTGGATCCCTCCCCCAATGCCCACCTTCATCTCTCCCAAACTTGTACGCCTGATCAGGAAAATTTTTGCTGAAATTGCTGGAATGGAGTCAATTAGTCCAAAAATGAGTGGAAATGAGCTTGATGATTAGGATCCACATAGTCAAAAAGCAATGAAGATTAACTAATTAGCCAGAATTGCCAACAGTTTTGATTCAGTTAACACCTCAATCATCAAAATCAACCCCCTCCCAAAATCGTCAAGGATGATATTAATGTGCAGGTAGCAGCATTGTACACCATCAATGACAGTTTGAAGCTCTCTTCAGGCCAATTGGGCGTTGTGGCTGATGCAACGCTTTTAACTGAATGAATGGCCCAGTGACCGGGCATGGGCAGTTTGGCATCCTGAACCTGTTCCCAACTAATTGGGACTACCCCTACGTGGGGTGGCCTTGAGGGATTCCCGCTGCTCATCAGGCTAAACGCCGTCATGCCAACTGTCATAAATGTAGTTGAGCCTCAGTTTGGGCATTCATGGTTAAACAGACAGCAACTCATCCTGCCACAGAATCCTTTGATATCAGTTCCAGTGAGCTTATCTGTTCCCCATTCCTGAACAAAACACTGGTTAGGCTGAACTTGAGGGACCTGATCCTGGCTTGTTTCCTCCTTAATTGACCACTATTTAATCAGGTGCATCGCACTGAGAAAATCGTTGGTCAATTTTTCTTCTTAAAATTTTCTATTAAAAACTTCCCCAAAATTTAGTTTTTTGTGTTGAAAAATAAACCACTTTTTCCACTGACATTCACCCACCCCTTGAGGTTATTGGCCGTGCTCATCTGGTATTTTATCATGTGCATGTACGATATTCTGGCTCACTGGAAGGTATTGGTGAAACTCATTTCCAGTTCCATATCCGTCATACCAGCAGCAGTGCCTTTGGCATTCTGGTTTGCCATTTGGGTGCTCTGGCACCTAGGCTGGCAGGCTGGTCTAATTCTTACTTGCTGTTTACCTGTCATGGAGTCTCTTCTTATGATGATTCCCAAATTGTTTTTTAACTCTTGCCAGTTAGAGGAAAAGGCTCAATTATCAAGATACATATAGTTCTGGAAGGCTTGAACCCATAAGTTGATGATCAAACATTTACTGGTCTAATACCAAGAGAATCAGACCATTCTGGAGTACAAACGCTAACAAAGACAGCAGCTGTTGGGAGAGTTTATTTAATAAAAGCTCATATAATTAAGCTTTACATTTATCTTTTAGGTATACTTCCTAATACAGGTATACCTGTTTGAATGGAAAAATACATGTGCCAATATCACCCAATTGTAGGCCAGATTGCTACTTTTTGGTGCTCAATACAGGGGTGCACTATTGAAGTAACCACCAACTCATAAGACATCATGTGTCATATACTAGAAGATTTGGAGTCCTATATGAGGAGGCTTTAATCATGCCAAGAATTGAAAGGATGTCAAGGAGCCATGGTTAAATAGTATGGTGCAATTATCAGAGGAGAGAGGATCCAAGTAAGAGAGGAGAGCTGAAGAAGGGAGCAGATACGCATTTTAACTTCGATAGAAAGGAATCAATTTAGTCGCTGAGTATGCCAATAGCTGCATTAAGTATATCATATAGATATTATAGGGATAAGGGGTAATAAAGGATATATTCTGAATATACAGTCCTAGAAGAGGCATAGTATCCACGTCTCCTGATGTTAGAGCATCTCTATAAAATGTGCTGCTAAAATTACCCCCTAACTAGGATATTAGAACCTAAGGATGATGAGCTTGCTTGTATAGGGTTATTCAGCAGGATCTAGTGGGTTCATACGCCCAAAATCCGTCTGACTATAATCCCCAATTTTTATGATGAAAAATTGAGTACCTTAGGTAAGAAAAGTGGATACCAATACTCCTTCAACCTTGTGAGTTTTGGTGCTTCACAACAACGATCCTAATCCCCATGAAGATCGGAACCCTTGTTGAAATGAGCCCTTTAAATTTCAAGGCTGAATTCAAAATTCCAATTAACCAATTTATCAAGTAAAAATATTGCCAAAAGGCCGCAGAGGGTGAGATGTAGAGAGCACAACAATTAGAAATTGCTATCCCTTGCCCTATCTCATCATAGGGGAGCATATGCTCTACTACTTTATTCATAGGTTTTAAGGATGAGTAATCTCAAAAACATATGTAAGGGGCAAATCTATAACACAGAGAAGACACCAAGCAATGAATGTTTGCTTAAGGATCCCGCATAAGGCGCAGCTTGACAGATTGTGCGCTAAACCTTTTTAGAAATATAATAGGGCGGAGAGATTACAAGCTATACAAAACAATAACCCAAATGCCATCCATACCAATTCATCAATCCCCTATGTTTGGTCAAGTGGGGGAAATGTTACAAATTTTGGTTTGACCAAACTTAGGATAGTGACTTTGGCCATAATACCCCTAACGCCCTATAGGCCTCACCTTTACCCTCGTCCCAAATTATCTATGTCCCCAGAAAATTGATTCATAACAATCTTCTGTCAGATATACTGCTAGCATTTATTCCCGCCGGCTTCAAGCGTTTAATAACATACTATATAATCCTGGCTTCCAGCGTATCAATCCCTATCAACCCATGACTGAGTGATCAGTTTGTTGAAATTTTGGTCTACTTCAAATGGGCTTGTTTTTTTCTGAGATAAGTTGTAGTTTAGAGCGCCTAATGTATGGAGACAGTAGACAGACGGTGACAGTGTTTAAGATATAAACTCCCTAGAAATGACACATTAGGCTGTATTCTTCTGTCTTTACTTGTACAATTGCTCACTGTCCTGATCTTCCTGAATCCAAGTAATTCCTTGACTTAATACAACGGAAAAGTATTAAATTAAAAAATCTTGCATATTAAAATATTAACTTGGTTGCTAAAAGATTGTTTTTTAATTTATATGTAATTAGGAAGAAACTTTAGGGTTTGATGTTAACCACACCTTAGCCATGACACCTCGCCTCACATCACCACTTAGCCAGTGAATCATGATGGAGACTTGAGAGGGTCTATGAATTAAGAGGCTCTGTGGTAACTCTGCTCAGCCTCATGGTCAGTGCTTTACTGACAATTATATCAAGATAGCGTTTCCTCTGATGCATCTAAAAAATGACTAAACCGTCACTCCTCTTGAGCAAAGGTAGCACATACCAATGCGCTTTGTACCACTAATTAGTAATTAAATTTTTCTATAACTTTATCAGCATTAAAAACTAATATTGACATAAACCAACATAACCCACAAGCCTGTGTCATTAAGTTGACTATTATTAAGTTTGACTTAACCAACAAAGCCCCCAGGCCCATTTTATTTAGTCAAATATTATTAAGTGGAATCGCTAGGCTGAGGATTCAAAGCATTAGA
Source organism: Massospora cicadina (assembly GCA_022478985.1). Lineage (NCBI taxonomy): Eukaryota > Fungi > Entomophthoromycota > Entomophthoromycetes > Entomophthorales > Entomophthoraceae > Massospora > Massospora cicadina. The sequence continues at coordinate 44,647 of JAKSZP010002864.1, read as the reverse complement.
TATACTTAGAATATTTTTGACCATAATCACTGATATCTTCTAAATGATACATAATAAACTAACATCAGATTATATTATTATTTCCCCTATCAAATTACCCAATGATTAGGTCCAGTCAACCATTCAACACTTCCCCCCACCTTGACTGGATAAAAGTGAAGGGTATACTTATTCTTCATTCACAACATCTAAATTTCTTGATATTCAGATTATGAGTGCCTCTTCAATAGCCTCTTGGCCCTGGGTAAATTTGTTTTCCTAAAATCCTGCACTTCCATGCTGTGTGCAATGACTAACTCAGGTGTTTTTCCTTTGGTTTCTAAGGCTGATTCAACCTGCTATACTTCACCAGTTCCTAAAAGTTCAACTTCTACGCCCACTGCGACTCCAGCAATCCTTGGTGAGCCCAAACCAGCCCCCTTGGCTTTGATCTCACTCTCCTCCCCTCCCAAAGAAGGGTCATTTAGCCTCAGTGGCAATAAGGTTTTAAAATTCATGAGATTTTAAATTTAGGTAATTGTTGTAGATTTTTTTCCATAAATTTATCATTAATATTTACATTATATTTTTATTTTTTATTTTTTTTATTTTTTTCTTGATTAATTTTTTTCTTTTTCTTTTTTTAAATAAGAATCAATAGAGCTTACTAAGTGGATATGAGGAAAATTCAAAGATTTAAGTCTGTGCTTCAGGGTTTTTCTGATGCTAGGATTTTGTTGATATATGTCAATTGACATAGCTATATTCTCCCCCTTTTAGCTTTTGGTATATGCTACATTGCTTGGCCCTTTATCTGGTATATTCTTGCATATTTTTGTACATACAAATTTTTAAATTTATTGTGAGGAAGGCTGACCAGGGGACAGACTGTTCTGAATGTTGACCCAAAAGAAACGAAACTTAGTAACAGGGAAGGCACCTCAGAGAAGCGATGCTATCTCTTGTTGCCAGCAGGAACGCCACTATGCGGAGGGGGAGGGAACGTGTGAAGGGGCCGTAACCACAATTGAAAACATGTGGAGGAAAGGGTCCAATTTGATGAACCAAACTGGGAACCAGGAGGAGACCAGCTGTTGTTGATGCAGTGGGAGGTACCCAAACATCCACGCCTGAAAGTGGTCCACCAAATGGGACTGGAATCTGTGGACAGCTTCTGGGAGGGTGGGGATGGAGCCTGCGATGGCATCCAAGACAATCGTGTAGATGATCCACATGGCGATTGCAACCTCCAGAGCACGGAGGGAGGGTGGAAGAGAGGATACCATGGATATAGCAAACATATCTCTTGACAGACTGAAGGGATGTGTTTGATCCTAATCAAGCAGACGTTGAACTTCGCGCCATATCACTTTAGAGGTAGGGCACTTCTCCAGGCGGTGGAACAGCGTTCCATACTGGCCACACACAACGCAGGATGAGTGTAAAGCGTTAGAGTGTTCAGCCATATGGTACACCTGCTTCAGGCAGCGCCTCCATGTGAACGGATTTGAGGCTGCAACAGAGGGTGGTGTGCGTATATCCAAATAGTCTTCTGGGTCTCAATGGAATAAGGGATGTCCATCATGTCCAGGTAGTCCACCCTGGATAGGACATGGGGCCGTGTGGGGATCAAGCCAGCTTGAATGGGTAGCCCCTGTACCTCCTGTGTGAACTGAGGAGAGGGGCGGCCTCTCTGTTCTCAGTGTCCACTAATTCTAATTCTCCACTCAGCGCTCCGCATGGAGAGGAGGATTCTTTTGTAGTGGGTTTTAGTACTGTGAGGACCCATGGCCGATGGGTGGGAAGCTAGATATTTCATTAAGGAGTGAGGGTTCAATGGATTGTTAAGGCCCAGGGCGCGGGAGAAGTTGGAGCGGGCTGAGCGGGACCAATGTTGGGAGGGGAGCGTAGGGGCGGTGATGGCCGCAAAGTCAGGTTCCCAGGACCTTGGCAGCATAGGCTTTAAAGTCAAGCAGGCCCATGCCACCATGACGACGAGGGCCAAACATGACCTCAAGCCACACTGGAGGTGGGCGGCCTGACCAAAGCCACCCTTGCAGAAGGGCATACATAGACTTGAAAAAACCTGGGGAGAAGGCGATGGCGTGGGCTCCAAACCAGACTTTGGAGAGTAGCATAGAGTTGGCTAAAACAACCTTGCCACTAAGGGAAGTAGGGTGGGCTCTGAGGGAGGCGATGCGCTTTGTCACGTTGTCTAGAATACAACTTTCCATTACTGCTGAGGCATACCCGCCTGCCTCCACCCACATGCCCAGATGGCGGACAGGCCCTTTGGTAGGGCTTGGCATGAGGGGAGCACAAGTGGGGCAGTGTGGGGTGAGCAGGGAAGGCGAGCACATGTGTGAGCAGATGGGCTGGGCTGGGCATTGGTCACTAGGGCCCAGCAGGTTTGATACCGACCAAGGAGGATGATTTCGGTTTTGGAGGCGTTCAGTGCCGCGTTGCTTACCCAGGAATACTCCTGGATGAGAGCTTCAAGCGCGCGTGCATCTTGATTATTAGACACCTCAGCCACACAATCATCTGCGAACGCCAATACTTTGACTGGGGCTTGGCCTGGCACATGGACCCCAGTGAGTTGGGCATTCACATTTCGCAGTAGTGGGTCAAGGCTGAAGTTGTATAAGAGTGGGCTGAGGGGGTCCCCTTGTTGCAAGCCCCTTTGAGGGTGGACTACTTCCGTTAGGAAGCCAGGGCCACACACTGCCATTGTTGCAGATTCCATGAGCAGCATTACCCAGTTGATGAAGCGAGGGGGCAAGCGGAATTGATGGAGGCAGGCCCTGAGGTATTCCCAATTTACTTTATAATAGGCCTTCTGTTGGTCCAAAAATACAAGTGCCCCAGAGGCTGTGGACTGGCATGCGTTAGCCACAGAGTGCACGTTGTCCCAAATCGACCTTCTGGGTATGAAACTGAATTGTTCTGGGGATATGGTGGCAGATGCTACAATCCCTAAACGGTTAGCCATGATTTTAGTTAAAATTTTTGTATCCGTGTTAGTTAAAGAAATGGGGCGCCAGTTGGCTAGGTCTAGATTATCCCCTTTTTGAAGAGTGTGATGGTGAAGGCCTCTTGCCCTCCTGATAGAAGGCGCGTATCCAGAAGGCTCTGGTTAAGGGAGGCAAGCAGCAGTGGGGATATATATTTGAAGTACATTTTTATAAAATCATACGGAATGCCATCTGGGCCTGGGCATTTCCGATTTGGTGCACTGCGGATGGCTGACCAGAGTCCATTCAGAGTAATCAAATTCATTAATTACAGGTATCAGGAAATGGTGTGGATGTGAGTGCTGTCAAGAAATTTCGCCACTTCAGCTGGCTGAATTGGATCAGATCAGTATAACTTAGAGTAACACTTTTGTATTTCAATTGCCACTTTGGCTGGCGTACCCATGACAGAATCATCCTTTCTCCACACCTGTGTGCAGGCCACACTCTGGCGCGGTGCAAAGAATTTTTTAAAAAAATATGCGGTGCACTTGTTGCCCTCTGTAATGTGTTTGGCCCTATACTGAACACAAACCTAATGTTTGTGTTGCCTTTTGAGCGCGTTATGGTGGGCGGCTGCTTCTGCCCACTTCTGGCCCCAAGCAGGGCTGTAGCCTGTGGCTGGGATGTTGGATTCCAGGTGTGCCAACTCTGCCAGAGTGCGCGAGATGACAGCCAATGTAGCTCGTGAGCATTGGGAGGAGAGGTGGCAAGTGTGGCAGATGGTATCCTCTTTGAAGGCTGACCATGTGGAAATTGGGTCCGCGCAAAATGGTATAACAAACTCTTTTGCTGAAGTTTCTGATTCCACTCAAGTGGAAAATCCTGGCGACGCAAGTTTGGGTGGGTGGAGTTTGCACCAATGTGGGGCCTTAGCCACTGTGACAGATAAGTGGTAGGTTATTGAGACCAGCTGGTGGTTGGAGAATTCGATTTTTGTTGTTTGGAAGTGGGAAATGTGAGATCGAAATTTTGCCAGTGTGAGGATAATGTTGATGTGGGTCATGGACCTTAATTGGCTGTTGTGGACGTGGGGGCACATCATGTTTTTGAGCAGTGGGGCTTGCCATGTCAGCACGTCTAATAACCCAAGGGTGGCCTTTAGAACATGAAGTTCTACATGACCCTGGGGGGCGTGGGATGAGGAAGGCCAATGGTCTGTGGGTGAGTCTAGCCAACAGTTCATGTCGCCAACTATGAAAGGGTCAGGGGTAATGGAAGGAATTTGACCGATGAGAAAAATTCTCAACACTCTTGTGCACAGGTTGGGGCATAAATGTTGACAGTAGCATGCGCCACTTTGGCCCACAAGGATGTAACAACGAGGACTCGGCCATTGAGGAAGGATTCTGATGATAAAAATTAAAACAATTGTTTTTCTGAACTAGCACCCCACAGTGCTCTGACCAGAAGGATAGGGAAGGGAGAAGCGTGGTTTTCCAAGAATCCTCGGAACCTCATGGACAGTGGGACTCCTGGATGGCCATGATGTCCACGGGTAAATTTTTTTGTAAAAAACTCAGTTTACTAGCCTGGGATGGCGAGGCCTTGAGTCTGGCAATATTCAACGTCCCTAAAGTGAAGGCTTCCCCCATCACACCTTAGGTGCGAGGGTTGGGCACCTGGGCCCACCAGCCTCCTCTAGATCCCCGCGGGCCTTCACAGCAGCATGGGTGTTTGCAGCAATGCTATTGGTAGTCTTGTTAATTTTAGCAGAGAGGTTCGCGTTGGCTTTTGCCTTCACTTATTGTTTCCCCGATGTTGAACAAATTTTTTGTGGTGCGGATGAGTTCGGTGCACCAACATTCAGGTCAAAAAAAATTTTCAGGTAGGTTGGAAACCAAGTCATTTCAATCGGGCTTGGTTGCAAAGGTCAGGTGAGATTAAGTCGCCCATTGGATCTTCAGATTGGGTGGCCCAATCAGCATGGGCTTCCCAATCTGATTAGTTGAGGGATTCCTGAGCTGCTTCTGCTGCAAAGATTTTGATGTCCTCCTGGCATTGGGAATGTGGGATAATGGAGGCGACTTTGGCAGCTTCCTTGGCTGCAGCCCTGCGGGCCTGTTTGGCCTTCTTTCACTCTTGAGGGGAGACAGGCTTTAAAAGTAAGTAGCAGCCTTGTGCTCCCCACAGGAAAGCCTCTTTGGTGCTGGTGGTTGGTTCATAGTGCGCCTCTCCGCTGGCCATGGCTGCCGAGGGGTGCTCTTGGAATGTGATGCCCTTCTTGGTGGGGCATGCGTGTGCCTTGTGGCCAAACGCGTCACAGTGGGTGCAGATGGGGGGTGCGCTGTCTACGGTTACCCAGAAAGGGTGGGTGGTATGCCCTTTAATATTAGTATAAGTGGAGTGCAGGATCTGGGTTAGGTCCTTTACGATCTCCTTGGTTAGAGTCAGAACTGCAATGGCTTTGCTGGTGCACAGGTGTGGCATCAGAGTAAAGCATTGCATCTCAAAGGATTGTATTTCGCCATATACAGTGAGACCATTTTTCAGGTGCTGCTCCAGAATGGCACGCTTGACTGTAGTGGGCAAAAAGTCAAATGTGAGGAAAATTTGGTTAGTATTTTGTCCATCTGGTGCATTTAGTTTCGACGACCCATTGCCCTTTGGGGAGGTTGATCACTACGCGCACTGCAGCAGCTTCATCTGCTGCCTCCTTGTTTTTGAAACTAAGGTCCAGCCAACTGCATGACATGGAGTGAGGTGCGACATACACTGCAGTCGGGAAAAATTGTGCACATCCCCACAAAATTTTTCCCATAAAGCTGTTTGTTAAATATCCAGAAACACCCAGACTCCATATTCCACCGACAAGAGTGGTTGAGAGTGCGGTGTGTTGATGTACTAGTTACATCGCGCCTGCCAAGCGAGGATTTCCAGGGAAATAGTGACCGCCAGTTTTTTATTTTTCTATTCTGCTGGTTTCTCTGGGGCGTTTTTGAACGTTGGAGGTCGCAGGCCTACCACCTGTGCCTCTTACCTTACTTGCCCAAATGCTCCTTGACATGGGTGCAGACTAATCTCCTCTGTGAGATTATCAAACTAGATTCAGACTTGAATTGAATAAGTTGAAAAAGTGAATGCAACGATAGAGAAAAGTTATTTTTGCACATACAGTTTAAAACTACTTCAGATGCTTCAAGTATGACAACCTTACTCTGAGAGAAAGTCACAGCATGTACGTTCATAAAATCTTCATTTGGTACTATAATAGAATTCTTTACGTTGGTAATCAAGGCCCCATGGCCTGCATGCTCTTGTTGGTCAGGTGGGACTGGCATTTCTGGCACAATAGAGCATCCCACATCTATTGTACTTGGTTTTTTACCTCCTTCTGCACGCTATCTGGAAGGACTACATTTACACTGTTCTGATGGCATCTATAAGAAAAGTGACCTTTATGACTGCAGTTGTATCAAGTGATCTCAAAAACTGGGCGTAGGGTCCTTTCATTTTCAGTTGGCTCAGTCTTAGAAGCGAATTAATGCTGATTTTCTTATTGGTTTTGAAGGGTTTTCCAGCAGGAGCAGCAGGTCCTGATTTGTATGCAATATTGTGAGGGCCATAATTTTGTGAATATCTGCGCAGATAATCAACAAATTTGGACGTTGTAAGGCTTTGCACAGAAGCAGGCAAATAAGTGTTCAACAAATTTTGGTAAGGTTGTACTGCATGTTGTAATGCAATCTTAGTGTCAAAATTGATTCATAGCCTTTGCACCTAAGATATTTTGAGCTTTGCAATAGAATCAAATTACAAATTCATCATTTTTTTTATCTTTCTTAGAGAAAATGTTCATAAACTTAGATTTTCCAGTTGACATTTGTTCTGAGTCTCCAAATTCACAAAAGTAAGGCCTCTTTGACTTTGGTGTAGGTTGGGTTTTCATCACATGAGGCATAATTCGCTCAATGTTCCATTCATCTAAGCAGTTAATCATAGTGTCTGCTTTGTTGCAGTCACTGGCCCCATACATGACCATTTCAAAGCGTTTTACATATGTGGCTACACTTCAATTCTTGTCAAAAGCAGAAATTTTTGTAAGCTTGTAATTTATTGTTCTCCCTCTCATTTTATCACAATTACTTCTTTGCTGGCTTTAACCAGGCGTATCTGGGCGCTGAGGCGCTGCACCACGGTTTGAGGAATTTGGGTTATCCAAAGCAACCTTATTGCTAGTAGCTTGTTGACGTGACCCAACGTCAGTTTCAGTAGCTACTTCTGAAGCTTTGTCCTCATTATATTCTGAAGTATTTCCAGTCAAATGGTTCGTGGTACACTGGCAACACCTGCCATCCAATGCTTATATTTGACTGTTAATTTTACTTTCCCATTTTTATGGTTTTGATTTTTACCTTTAGTTTTGAAATTTCCTCATTTAGGTTAGCAGTTTGTAGTTGCAGAACGAAAATCACTAGGTCCTTTTCCTTATTTGACTTCTTACAATGGTTTACTTCTCCGTGGAGAATATTGTTTGACTCATTGATAGGGGTAACATCCTCATTGAAGGTCTTGATCTGTTAATTTAGCCAATTAATAGAGTCCTGAATTTATTATTCACTGCCCATTGGCCCTCGAAGATTTGTGTGCCAATAGAGAATTTTCTCAGTATAATCATCCTTTATCCGCAAAATCTGGGTGCACAGTCGTTAATACTGGCCACAAAATTCATTGTTATGGTTAAATTGCACCTCTTGGTCTTTGTGGTTGAGCATCATGAACTTTGAAGAATTAATGGAAGTCTGAGTGATATTGTTGACACATGATTCAGTGACTCCTCTTTCCTCCAAGAAGTTGTCAAAGATGAGATGCAATCTGTTGTTTATCTCTTGCACTAATTCTGGTACCCAATAATTACCCCAAATGGATAGAATATAATTTGCCTCCAGACTGGAAAGTACCTTGAAAAGTTAGGTTCCAACCTCTCATTCAATATTTGGCCCTCCTGGATGAAGTTGCATGAAAAGTTTACCAGCTTAGTGATGGCTACATGATGGCGGGCAATTGTTATCTGATAATTTCTGGAGGTAGGGTGTACATATTTAATCAAGTATTGGGCAATGTTCTCGATCCCTTTTTAATTGTTTCAGGTTTTGAGCTACACTTAATTGGTAATGAGCTAGATATCTCATCCACAACACATCTTGCTGTTGTTGGTGATAAAAGGATTGCTTCTGTTTTACACGGTCCCTTGTCCTATTTGATACCCTCTTAACAACTGTGTTCAAGACGTTCCAGCTCTTCATGTGAAATGAGTTTGTCAGGATATGATGGTTACATTGTTCCAGTTAACCTGAGACACAGTCACTTCAGTATTCCCATTTGGCATCTAATGGTTCTTAATGTTTGATTGGGGTTGCTCCCCTGTTCAGCGTGGTCACCATCTTCATTCCCAGACATGAGCGCCATTTGTTGAAGTTTTGGCCTACTTCAAATGGGCTGGTTCTTCTTCTGAAATAAGTTGAAGTCTCAAGCGCCTATTGTATGGAGATAATAGACCAGATGGTGACAGTATTTATGATATAAACTCCTTTAAAATGACACATTGAGGCTATATTCTTCTGTTGTTTACTTGTACAATTGCTCACTGTCCTGATCTTCTTGATCTCAAGTGATATCTTGACTTAATATAACGGAAAAGTATTAAAGTCAAAAAGTTTGTATAATAAAATATTAACTTGTGGTGCTAAAAGATTGGTTTTTATTTGTATGTAATTAGGAAAAATTTTATAGGGTTTGATGTTAACCACACCTTACTCATGACACCTCGCCTCAAATCACCAATTAGCCAGTGGATCATGATGGAGACTTCAGAGGGTAAATAATTTAAGAGGCTCTGTGGTAACTCTGCTCAGCCTCATGGTCAGTGTTTTACTAATGATTATCTCAAGATAACGTTAAGTCTGATTCATCTGAGGATGGTTAATTCGTTGCTATTCTTAAGTAATGGTAGCACATACCAAGGCAATTTGTGCCACTAACTAGTAATTAATTTGATTGAAAACATGATTGACATTAAAAACTAAATTTGACATAGACCAACATAACCCATAAGCCTGGGTCATTAAGTTGACTATTATTAAGTCTGACTTAACCAACAAGCCCCAGGCCCATGTTATCTAGTCAAATATTATTTAGTGGAATCGCTAGACCGAGGATTCAAAGCTTTAGATATACTAAGGCTATCTTTGTCCATAAACACTAATAATTTCAGTATGATACATAATAAATTAGCATCAGCTAGTATTATTATATCTTATATCAAATTACCTGACGATTTAGTTAAAGTCAACCATTCAACACAGTTCCTCAAACTAGTTCTGTTCTATCAATAGAAGATTACCAAGATGATTTCACAAAGTCTATCCCAAACGTCTCTGTTAATTGTAATTCTAAGGATGTTCCCAATGTTGTACAGATTACTATCAAGTTTCAGATGCACTTATCTACATTCTATTAGTAAATAATAAGTAGGAAAAGCTAAATGTCTTAGAGCTGCAAGGAAACCAGACACACTAGAGGTCAGAGTATAATGTGGAAGGGCCTGGTATTGGATAGGGGCGAATGCAGCAATGCACATACTGGTATCTACTTTTAACAATGAAACTCTGGTTCTCATATGCCAGATCTCCTACCCTGCAAGTACCCTATGAGACTAATCTGTTTAAAAGTTTATATAATAAAGGCTTAATTCTATTAAAATATACATTTCTTTTTGAGGTGTAATGTCTTTATAGATCTATACATGTTTGAGGGCCAGATATACTTGTGCCGTTCTCGCCAGTTTCAACCCAGATTGCAACACCTGGTATTCCACAGAACCCCACTCCTAGCCATTTTCACCAGCTACCAACGGGTAACACTGGTGGTTTAATCCACTGGTCTTCACACTAACCTTCCTCCCAGTGTGCTCCACAATGAGCTTGTGATTGTTTTTTCAGCCTATGGCTCTGATTGCATACTTCAGTTTGTGGTCCTAAATGGGGTCACTTGGCTCACTGACCCCTTGTTTGTTTGCCACAATCCGCCCTACTTCAAATAAAATTTTCTCATTTGACCACCCTCATGCTTTATTCCTTCTACCCCTAACATCCATTCTGGGCCCATGTGGAGGGTGGGCGGACTATCTCTCAAATCTATTTGAATTGGTTTGTTGAAACGCAAGTGCCCTACCCTTGCAGCTTCCGCTAGATCCAAGCACAGATCTGCTGGACCCCATCCCACTGAAACCCTGTGCTGATTTCTGTGTGGGACCTATCCTACCCTTCTCCAAAATCATGTTTCTGATAAAGTTCCTGTGACAGCCAATCAGGCCCCTCCTCAACTAAGAACTGCACCAGCACCAGCCAATCAGTTAGTATAATATACTAAGGTTATTAACAAGTTTTCTCCCATTTGCCAAACAAACCATAATCTTATGCCAATGCTCAGTCCAAATTCAACAAGAACCCTTAGAGCTTATTGGCCAAGGTTTTAAGTCAGTTGGCTTTATAAAAAACTTAAAATCTTCAACTCAAACAATTTTTGCACACCAAATATGATGCCCAATTTTCTATCATTTTTATGCTCCCAGACAAACGTAGCTAAGTTCCAAAATGATCACCAACTCACTGTTGAAGCGGCTGCCTCATTAATTATTATCCTCTCTATAAACCTGTCACCAAGTTAGTGGTGATACTATCAGGAGGTCTCTCTCCTTCAATTATCCCATCAACCATAGTCCTCTGGGAAAACATGTGATGAAACAGTTCAAACCATTCATACCATCTTGACTCAGAATTCATATTCTAAATTTCGAGTCAAAATGCCTGAGGGATCTCTAACTAAGGGTGGCTCAGAATCAGGGTTTGCCCGCTTTTAGTTATGCTTTAGGCTTGAAAGAACTTTAAGCATGGCCAGGATAGGGCGTCCTTAAGTGCGACCTATAAAAGGTCAAGCCCCCATCACTCCAAACCTCAGTTCGGAATTTTTGCAGCTTCTCTTGGCCGTTTAGGCCTCATGTCTTACCTGAGCGTTGGGCGCAACAAGATTTTGTCAAAAATCAAGACTTTGAGCTTCTTGGGCATTATCCCTCCACAAATGCTTTGTCTTTTTCTTGTCTCAATTACAATGCCAAAGAAATACTGGGACCCCCTCGCTCAATTTTATTACATTAAAATAAAATAAAGGTTACTTCAGGGATTTGCATCCTCGCTTACCTGCTATTCTTTTTCCACATCTGAGATTTCCCTAAATTACAAGAGTTAAAGATGATTTGGTATTATTCAACCCTACCAGCTTGCCTCAGTAGTCCAACTTGGCTGTTGGACCAATTTTGGTTTTTATTTACTCCACTGAAAATTCAGGCATCTGGTGAACGGAATCTGGATGGCTCCATTTGTTACAATACTAGAAAGATGTTAAATATTATAAGACAGCATATGAAGCTATCCAGAAGATTGCAGTGTCAGCGTGGAACCCCAAATATAAGACTACCTGCATTAATATTGTCACTTATACTTAGATCCCTGTAGCCCACATTCAAGAGGAAGAATCTTTTGCTATCTAAATACTTTTATGAATGAAGGCATCTTTAAAATACTTTTCTATTAGAGGGCATAAAGACACATATTCTGACGCCCCTACGCCCTTACTCTTCACCTTGGCCCATGCTGTGCTCTAAGATGAGGAAGATGCCAAGAAGGATGAGCCTTTAGATCCATCTATTTTCCTCATCATCATCTGATAAGAAATTTTCTTCTGTCCCGCCTGGTAGGTTACGTTTTTGTTTATTTCAATTGTTCTGATCTACTCATTTTTGGGCGTTTCAACTTTTTTGTTAGTGTCTTTTATATTAAATTACTCTTATTACCTTTTGTTAATGTCTGTCCCCTGGTAAACTTACCTTGAATAAACTCAATATAAGACCTATGGAAAATAGCAATTATTTGCTATCACATTAATATTTTAAAAAAACATATAACAGATAATGATGATTCGTGATTATATAATGGTCAAACATACATAGTATCGTTCTCCAACCCTTAGCTAGCCCCATCTGATTATCTCGAAAATAAAACTTCAAAATACTACAATAATAGTAATTAATATTGCAGTTAAAAGTTTGAGTTAAGTATGTATAGGCTCCTTTTATAAGCAAAATATAAGCACTTTGGCAACTTTCCCCAATTAAATCAATAAACATTATATCAGATCCTAATTTGCTAAATATTATTGCTCAAATGGTAACTATCTACAATCATCAAATTACTGATTAGAAATTGTTCCAAAACCTAAGTAACAAGCTTTACTATAATTAATGAACCAATTAATTATATAAATAACTAAAGCTTTATTTAGGTAAGGATTAATAATGTGGTTATAATGATTTAACAGCCCCTAACAGAAGGCCACCTCATATCACTTAATTAAACCTAATTTCGCTTAATACCATCTCTATTATTTATTAGGCCCGCTGCTCATTATATATGGAAAACTAACTATATATAATGTAGTCATTGATCACCTCACCAGGTGTGATGGTAAATAATCAAAGGCTTAGTTTCACAACAAATGGTAAGTTTTTCTTATAGAATATTGTATATAAGCTTAGATGCATAAAATTTATCTTAAAAGATAAAAGGAACTAATTTCACATCTCATGTAATACCAAGGTTTACAATACGATGGATATATGAGAGGATTGTCCAAGCCCTATCACCCTAAGACTAATGGTAGCATGGAACAAGTAAACAGTATATTGGCTTCACCATTATATTAAAGGTGAATAGTTGATTTTTGGTTGTCCTGAAATTTCCTGTTTGACTATTCTATCTTCTTTTGAGATGTCACTTAGCAGCTGAATGGCTTTTGAGAGGCGATGGCTAAGCACTTTTACTTCAGTAGGGTCCATATACTGGCAACTAATCTAGTTACAACTGCTAACGCTATTGTTTAAGTATACAAAGAAATCTAAAGTATATGCTAAGAAAAGCTTAATGAAGAGTTTAATACTAGCTTAATTAGGTTCATATTCTTCAATATTATAGGATGTGAGGAAGACTTGTGGCGTAGTAAGCGTTTAGTCTCCTTTATCAGGATCTTCACTTTATATCCAGTGGGAGGGTCAAAAGGCGGCCATCTTCCTATGTTAATGTCTAGTTTATTGTGATCACATTGTTCTGGTGCTTTGAGATTGAAAGTCAGGGTATCTGCATGTGGATTTTGCCAAGGTTATCAACAGGTGGCTTAGTCAAGTTTGTACCTTATGACTATTCTTAATTCCTTTCATTAGTTCTTGTACATTTGGAGTAATTGGCTTATTAATTGACAATTAATTTTGGGTCAAAGAGTCTTAATCCCAGATGAAGGCGTTGAAATGTTACTTTTTTAATTTTTGATAAGTTTAGATCATTACGCATTATAAATGCCACCAATTACCATTCAAGATTTTTGGAGGGGGACATAGGCCCGTAGGAACCTAGCATGAACCTATTAACCATGGTGCCCTGGGCGACATCTGCAATGGAATACTCAGAATCACCTTTGTATAGGAAGCGATATGGGCCTAATCAATAGATATCAAACTTGATAGGCTTTCTATCAGAGTGATAGTTATAAAATCAGATGAGATCCTCAATAGTAATGGGTAGGTAGTCCCAATCAATGGGCATTGAATTGCGCTGTCTCCTTTATAATGGTCGTGACAATCTCTTGGATGGAAAGCACTTTTAACCTGATTATTTTGTCTGCCAATGCTCTCATGGTTCGTTTGGTAGTTCTGGAAGCGGAAGAGTCTACCAGTAGTTGGACACTGCTAGGTAGTTGTGGTCCTCTACTATACAGGGCATAATTTAACAACATTTTAATCATTTAACGAAAACTTATCAAGTAGGCTAAAAAAGTGAATGGCAGATAATGAATCCACCTCATAGAATTGGTGGCTCCCATCTTACAAAGAATAAATACTAAGTTACCACTCTTTTAATCTACCACCATTTTAGTTGATGGATTATGGAGTGCAGCGAAGTGTTATCTGGTACCATAAAGCGACGTCTGTTCCTGAACAACTTTAGATGTAAAATTGAGCCCGCTGTCAGGAAATAAGACCCTTGTTTACCCATGTTGTGTGAAAAAAACGTAAAATTAAGGCCATAGTTTTTGCAGTGGCCATAGGGACTGAGAAAGCCTTTACCCACTTGGTTAGGTGTTGATGGCGTTTAGGATTTAGCAATAGCCATGGATACCTATGAATAAAAATTCCACAAAATCCACATTGACCGCTTTAAATGGCAATGGTGAGCCACAACTCTATGTTTGTAGTGAGGGATTAGATGAACCTGCGTCCTGCAGGTTAAAAAAACTTTCAATACGTTGTGTATTGTTTCAATAAGGTTTATTCTAATAACATCGTTTAACAACCTTTTTAAACTTTCTTGACTGCTCTATGTCTCACAATGGAGTAGCTTTTAAAAGAAAACTTTCTTAAGAGGATGGTCATTTGTAAGTAACAATTTTTATTCTAAATTTTAAAGTATCCTATGCTTAACCTTGGAGTCCTTAGTCATATTTGCATCTCTATTAGTTTCTGGTGTATATAACTCCCACATGTCTTGCATGCCAATTAAATTATAGAAATGGTCCTCTTCAGGTACAAGTATAGCCAATGTTGGCATACTCAACAACTGGTTCACATTTTAATGGGTTATAATGTCATTATAAATGGTAGTAAAGTTATATCTCTGCAACTAAAGAGCTCTTCTTAAGAACTTCATGTTAAAATATTTGATCTTTTAGAGACATCTGAGGGAGCCGTGACTGATCACAATATTGAAGTGAGTCCCATATAGTTAAGGCTAGAATTTCTTAACTTTTAGAAGCACAGCTAAGAATTTCTGTTTTATTACGCTGTAATTCCATTTAACCTCAAGTAGGGTTATCTAAATTAGAACTCTGGTCATTACAATTGCTGATTATCTAATCAGGTCAGATTGTGTTTTTCAGGATATTTTATATGACTGGATTATAATCCTGAAATATTGATGGAGGACCATTGGTTATCCGCCAGAATTGGGTTTAGAGTAATTTATGATATAGTATGATTAAAGATAAGTCAATGCTAAGAAATTTGAATTTGGCCAAAGTATTGAAATTCCTCCAAAAAACTCAAAGATGAGATTAGTACGTTGGAAGTTGAAGAAGCTGAGTATACGTGGATGGGCCAGAGAGTGGTTGGAAAGATGGGCATAAGATGTAAAACAAAGGGAGCATAGGGGGAGTTGTTTAGTTTGTATCTGTAGAGCAAACCTACAGGCTAAAGTTTCTGAAATTTTAATTGTAGAAGGATTCTGCTAAATAAAAAAGATTATAATACCTGAAGCTCTTGGTCTCCATTTTATTAGTTTATAGTAATTTTTGAGGGACGCAACAAATATATTTCTCACCCGTTGTATCAGTGGGTGTTAACTCCTGAAGAACTTTTTAGCAGAACATAGTCCATTATGCCTAATTTCTAACAGTGATGCTTACTATAGGGGGACCATTGATCCAACATTTAAGCTTGTTTGTTTGTTTGTACCAATGGCGGATATATCTAGAGAAGACAATAAACTATCTTCATCTATTGAGTTGATTAAGTACACCAAACTAAAAATTTTCCTGGACACCTTTTGCTGAACCAATAATGAGCTGCATTGCGAGCTTAAGGCTTGATGGATCAGATTTCAGCGTTTTCTGGGCAACTTCATAATTTTAAGCTTCAGAATAAGTTATTAGCCAATCTTTTCAGCAGCACGGTCAACTTGCTGCAGTGTGTTGAGCAGCAATTAAATGAGGGACCTTCCTATGGTAATTTCTGATACAGAATCAGTGACCAAAGCAAGGATGACAGCGAAGAATCAGGGCGCTGTGATAATTGAGCAGCCAAGAGAGCGAAAAAGGAACGCTTCTCCAGCCAATCAGGGCGTGGAAGGCTATATACTCAGAGTTATAACTCTTGAAGTGATTCCGCCTCGTTAGAAAGAGTTCCTCATGTGTTTACAGTGCTAATTACTGAAGAAGCCCAGGCCACACCCATATCAACATATAAGCCGAGTTCTGCTTTCCCTTCTACGTCCTCCCCTCATTGAGGACCAAGTTATGCTCCTGGGAAGTGCCTCAGTTCACCCTGAGAGCTCACAGTATTGAGCATGATGAGGAAGTGTTCATCAATAAGTTACCCCATTCAACTGGGATGGGAATATGCATGGGTTCTTCAAACAGTTTAGATTTTCTATGGAGGGAGCTTCATAATGCTGTAAGGCCAAGCTGTCAATTTCCACCTTAAATGTTGAGAGAACCGACCATGTTATGTGTTACTTGGAAATAGCTCTTTTACGTCTCTGGTAGTCAAAGAGATGGTGCTACGCTTGTTCAGGGGGTAGAGAAAATGGCTAAGAAAAAGTAAACTCCTTGACCAACAGGTTTCAGCAGAATCTCCTGTAGGGAGCACCACTGTCAGAAAAAAATTTTCTGGTGACAGTGGGCTCTGCTGGTCAGCAGGCCAACTAGTATGAAGACTGGCTGACTATTGCCATTTCGCCTTAGGCAACAGGGTCAGTAGCACCAGCTGACCCCTTCACATGCCACCAATGCGATTTGGGGATCCCAGCCTAACCCTTTTCCCCATTATAAAAACATATTTTTAAATAAAAGGGATTCTAGGTAAAGGGAGATGTTTATTGTAAGGGAATCACCAGGTATTTATATGTACAAATGGGCTACTGCGCCCCTCACTGACCTATTGGCGCATTACTAATTCTTTCAGCTTACCAATATCTCTCTTCCACTGCATTTCTCTCTTCCCTAGTGTTGACCCTCTCACCCCATACTTCCCAATATCCAAATAATAGTTCAGCTCATCCTCTGACTTCAGTCGCTGGTGAGCTATATTTATTAAATATAATTAAATGTTAGAACTTGAGAATGACTTTCTAATTATGCACCAGAAACATCTTCAAGTTGCTTGTGCAACTAAGGAGACCTTGGCTTTTTGCCAATAACATGTTTTGACTCTTTTTAGTCGAGAATTTGGTTAATTACCTTTCTCAGGTAATAGTTGAATATATAATAGGCGCCAGAAACAAACTTAGCCACCTCAAACTTGGGATTGTTGGTTCTGCCAACATTTAATAATTAATATAAATGGATCGTCCTTGGCTACTAGTCACCAGTGAACCATATACTAATTTAGGGAGATTGATTGGCTCCACTAATCCTAACATTATAATCTCAGCGGAATACTGATTTGGCTCAACCCACATTGGGGAGCAACTATCAAGCAATCACTTAAATGACCTCAAAATTCAGGCAATGAGCCATTCCACCAGGAATTGCCATTTCCTCCCTTATAACAATGAATCATTGGAGGAATCCATATGGTTAAAATTCTGACATTTCCCCCCGCTTAACCAAATGGTATTCCTCCTACCTCCAGCATCATCATGTGGAGCGGGAGTCCAGGGCTTGCTCATCCCCGCCACCAACAATTTCTGGAACCTAACCTCCAGTTTGGGGTCACACCAGCACGCTCTTCCCCTCCCCAGCCAAACTGGCGGCTCATCCCCGCCACCTCCTCACTAACCTGTCGGCTACTCCAGCACCAACCATAAGAACCTCCTGTTGGGAGCACCACTGTCAGAAAATTGATTTTCTGGTAACAGTGGGCTCTTCTGGTCGGCAAGCCAACTAGTATGAAGACTTACTGACCCTTGCCATTTCGCCTAGGCAATGGGGCCAGCAGCGTCAGCTAACCCCTTGGCTTGTCACCCATGCCATTTGGGGATCGCCCAGCCTAACCAACTCATGATATAAAAACTTAAACTTAAATAAAAGGGAGATTAGTCAAAGAGAGATGTTTATTAAAAGGGAATCACCAGGTATTTATATGCACAAATGGGCTACTGCACCCCTCACCAACCTATTGGCTCATTGATGGTTCTTCCAGCTAACCACTCTCTCTTCCACAGCTCTTCTCTCTTCCCTAGTGTTGACCCTCTCGCCCCATCCTTCCTGAAGTCCAAATATTAGTTCAGCTTTTTCTCAGCCTTCAGTCTCTGGTGAGCTGTATATTTATTATATAATTAATTATCAAATTTGAATTTGACAGTAACTATGCGCCAGAAACATCTTTAATTTCTTTGGTAACTCAGGAGATCTCAGCTTCTTTCTGATAAAACATTTTGACTCTTTGTAGTCAATTGTTTGGGGAATTGCCTTTCTCATGTAATAGTTGATTATCTATTAGGTGATGGAATTAAACTCAGCCACCTCAAACTCAGGATCATTGGTTCCACCAACATTTAATGATCAATATAAATGGCTTATCCTTGGCTACTAGTTTTCCAGTGATCATATACTAATTCAAGGCAATCAATTGGCCCCATTCAATCCTAACATCCCAATATCTGTGGAATAATGATTTGTCTTAACCCACATTGGGGAGAAACTAACAAGCAATCACCTAAATAACCACGAAATTCATTCAATCAGCCATTCACCTGAGATTGGTCATTTCCTTTCAAATAACTATAAATTTGTTTGAAAAATCCATCTGATTAAAATTCTAACAACCGAGCTCATATAGGTTTACTTTAAAGTAAAAGTCTTGGTTAGGGAAGGCATGTTGTCTGAGGCCAATGTTAGGATCTCAATAACTGTAGTGGTGAATCGCACTGAGAGCTGTTCAATGTGATGGCTCCAGTACTGCAAAGGATTATTTCCTTGCTTAACATCGTTAATTGCCTTCACTGACTGTCTACCACATTAAGTTCTCCTAATTTGGAGTGGAAGCCTTCCATGACTGCTGCTGGAGCTCTCCCCTCGAGTGGCTCCCAACAAACAATCTATAATTCGCCAGTTAATCCTCATCTATTTTATGACTTTTCAAGTCGCCCTCATCTGTTTTATGGCCCTTGACCAAGTTACAATATTTTGATTAATCCATGATATGAGTCATTCCAGGATACTTGAAGTGGGATGCCTTCAAAGTAACGTGTGTTTCATGTGATCGCCTTGGTCATATTGCTTTAAACTGCCCTGCTAACTGACAGGTCTAATCATACAGTTGAACTAGTATGACTAGGGAAAAGCTCAAGAGGAGTAGAGATGGAACTCTATAATTTCACCTGCTTAATTTCAATTGTTCATCCAAACGCAAAGAGATGCTTTCCACTGGACCTTATTCAGTGGATGAGGTGCTCTATTAACAACCTGCAGACAACTTGCATGTGATTAACCATTACCAAACCAAAAAAGCTGTGGTTGAGGAGGGCCATCATGAGATTCCAAAACTCTCTGCCTGTCAGATCTTGGAGCACGCCTCATCCAACAAACCCCAAATCTCCTCTGATGCGCCATTTTTGAAAGGGGCATGCATCGCCATCCTGGTAGAAGAAACTTTTAAGGAATAACCAAAGGTAGGTGTTGGCATTATGCGGTTCCATGAGAAAAACGATTCCTTGGATATTCACATATTAAATTTCTAAGATTCTTATTATTTGGAGTGAATATATTGTGATAATTTTGTTGCAAAAACCAAAGTGTGTGCAATTATAGATATGGTTGAACCTGTTAACACTATAATGACCAAGTTGGTGACTAATTTATCACTGAAAACTTGCGTAGGCATCAGATGGTGTAATGTACCGCTGAGGCATAATGCACCATTTCAGGTGTAGCATATAGTGTGCTACCCCTGCAGTTTGGTTCAATTCTATCACCACACTGGCAATTGTGTTACTGAATAACAACTTTGACCTATGTGATAGGAGCAGCTTTCCTGAGCCACTTTGGTGCTGTAGTGGATATGGCAGAAGAGATATTTGAGATCCTGGGCCAAAGTATTCTGGTTTACTTCACCTCTAGCAGAGTGACAAAGATTTCCATCTGAATGGGGCAGGTTAATCTTGCGTACTGTGATGGAATAATACCTGTCCAATATCAACACTTGAAAATAAAATGAGGGTCCTCCCTCATCAAATGTATGAGTAACAGGGTTTACCACTCCAATCTTCAGCTGCTGTGAAGATCCTCTCTGGCTACCAATTTATCATGGGACAGAACTTGAGATTGAGATACCCATAGGGCTTTATAAGGAGGTCTTGGGACTCTATCAGCAATCCCACTTCAAACCACATGTCCCCATATATCATAATAAATCGACAAGGTGAATTCAAAGTGCTACTAGCCAACCTGCAGAAAAGGCCATTGAAGGTTTGCCAACACAAGGTGGTGGCATACTTGCACCTGACTCCTTTCAATGAGGTATCACATGTTCACAATATTTGGTTTGCTGGATGAGTTTAGACTTTCCACCCAGACAATTTCCCAGCGTAATGACAATGGTCCCACAAGCTCCTTAGCAGGGTTATTGGAGGAGCAGAAGTATCAAGTTTTGGCTTTATATGAGAAGTATCAAGAGACATTTTTGCAGATGGAGATCATGATTTGGGATGTGCTCATGGAGTCGATCATTGGGTGGACATTGGGCATCATAGTCTATATGGTCCTGGCCAATCCGCCACTCAAGGGCTGCAGAGTAGGTATTGTCAGATGAAATATGGAAGCTGATGGAGCAAGGAAAACTGGAGCCCTCCAAGAGTCCTTAGCTTCAACTGTAATAATTATTGAAAAAAGGACAGCACCAATCAGGTAGTGATTGACTACTGAAAGCTAGCAGCATTACCAAAAAAAGATTTATATCTGATGGCTCAAATATATGATGCGTTAGATTGGCTAGGCGGAGCTCTCTAATTTTTGGCCATGAATCTAATATTGGGTTATTGCATATTTATTTTCTAGCAGCATAACAAGAGAAGTGCGCCATGATCACTTCCAAAGGGTTATTCCAGTCCACTCATATGCCACAAGGGCTATGCAACACCTCTTCTACATTCCGATGGGCCATGGATACTATTCTAGGTGTTCTGAAGTTGTTGTGCATCATTGTTTACCTCAACATTATTGAAATTTTCTAAAGGACGTTTTTGGAGCACCTGGATCATTTGGAGGAGGTATTCCGCCAACTTGCTGAAGCAAACGTAAAGATTAAGCCCCAGAAATTCCACTTCTTAAAAGAGAAACTAGAGTACCTTGGGTGTGTAGTGGACTCAAACGGACTTGGGCTGTAACTGGCTAAGATAAAATCCATCAGAAAGGTGGACTGATCAATTACAAAGAGGGACATTCAGGTGTTTTTAAGAATGATTGGATACCACTGACGCTTGATTCCCACACGTTGTAGTATTGGGCCCCACTTTTCAAGCTCCTGAAGAAGGATGAAACATTCAAATGGATGGAAATATGTCAATGTTTTTTTTCTACACTCCGGACAACATTGATTAGTGCACCAGTGTTGCAATATATTAACTTTGAGAAGAAGTTTATTGTTAAGATGGATGCCTCCATTTCCACCGTCAGGGAGGTACTATCTCAATGGGATGACAATAAGGTGGAGCATCCCTGCGCTTACTGCAACGGAAGTCTGAACTGTCACTAGCAGAATTACATGGTGCCGAGCAGGAGTTCCTAGATGTCATTTATTTTTATAAGCGATTTGGGCGTACCTTCAGGGAATAAAATTTAAAATCATGACTGATCATGCTTCTTTGCGTTAGTTGCAGAATCTCTAAGAGCTGAGGGACAGCTTACACGATGGGCCCTCAAGCTTCAAGCCTACAACTTTGAAATACTCTACCATCAAAGTACCATGCATCAAAGCGCCAAAAGTCTATCCTGGCTACCATCAATTGCCATGACTGCAGATCTAGGTGATTTTATGTATGACAAGATGATCAGCGGCAGTTACGCCAACGAACCACCTCAAGTTATTTGGGCATTTGATGGAATGAGGGATGGAACTTTCTTGAAAAATGGAGATCTATACAAGCAGGTTGGTGGGGTACACTGAAGTTTCAAAACCCTCTGCTCGCTGGACATTATCATGAGCGCTCATAAGGCGGTAGGTCATGGAGGGGTATGCAAAACATTGTAGTTCCTGCGACCATTCTATTTTGGGAATTCATGCATTTTGACGTGCTTGAAACAATCTCTAGTTGTCACCAATGCCAAGTAGAAAGGCCATTTTACCATAAAAATCCTACTATATGGTAAGACCCCATATTGCTTGGCATGCAGTATCCTTGACACTGTGGGACATTTGCCAATGCCCTGAATCGCTCCAAGTAATCTTAGTAGCAATAGACCATTTGATAAGATGGGTAGAGGTGCATGCGATCAGAGATTTAGGGGCGATCTCTAAGGCCAAATTCATATTGGAATGTATAATTAAATGGCACAGTTTCTGACAGTTCACACTCGCCAATAACATTACCAACTTCACTCCTCATATTCTCCCCAAGTTGAATGAGTCAATGGCTATTTGCGGGGTTTTAATGACCCCATACCTTCCTGAGTATAATGGAATGGTTGATCATGTGAACGGGACACTGTTGAACATACTCACGAAGCTGATGAATGATAGACCATCATATTGTTGTACCCTGCTACCGCCATCTCTGTCTACAATATTAGTTATCACTCTGATACTGGGAAGAGTCATTTTTCTAGCTTGCTTTATGGAAGGCACTCAGCACTGCCTTCATCACTTTATTCCATATAAAATTTAAAGCGGAATCATTCCGCAATGATATTTAACAGCTTTGACATCTATGCTAATCAAACTCTGGACTGGAGCATACTCATCCAGTCTAGAAAAGAAGATCGAAGATTATGATGCTGATCAGATATGGCGTAGCAGACTCTCTCAGTTTTTGACAGGATAGATGGTACTGTTACATTACTAGCATGTGTTCAAAAGGCGGTATAGTTGGCTAGTATATGGATCAGACCTTTTGAAGTAATCTAAAAGTTAGGTACTGATGCCTACACCATCAAGGACACAGCAAGTGGTCAGATCATCAACCAGGTGCACGCTAAGTTTCTTTGGGTATATAACCATTATAGAGAAAGAAAAAAATAAAACAATAAAAATAATAAAACAAAACAAAACAAAACAAAGCAAAATAGAAATAAGATAGATAGAGAATATAACTATATAGCACTGATTGGATAAGACTGCATTTATCTATCAAAAACATCCAAGCGTTAGTCTGTCTTACAATCGCCTCACTGCCTCTGTTTCTTATGGTGGGATTCCCGCTTCTTTTTCTTCTGCCATCTTGCAGGAGGTTTAGATCCACTAATTTTTAAGAATCAGAAAAGGGTGAGGAGGATGTTTTACCAGAGGAAGGGGAGAAATGGAATGAGGAGGCGGCAGGGCGGCCAGTTGATTGAAATGAACGCGCTCCTGGGCAACCAGGAGCAAGGACTGCGACCACATCTGCTGGTGGCTTTGGGATAATAAGGGTATGCCACCAAGGGGGTAGATATATATAGCGGCCAGTGGCTGAGGCGTTAGGTTCTGGCCCCAAGGGAAAAGGATGTGCAGAGCGCCAGACAATCAACGAGAAAAATCATTCAGGCTGGGATAGGCATGTGGGAATGGGGTGGACGCAAAATAAGCCGCTTGACAGGCCCACTTCAGCACTGCTCAATGGCGCTCCATTGCTGAGCCCAACTTGGCTGAGAATGGAAGAATACCATGTTTTTGAAAAGCGCCATTATGGGGAGATACTATGTTGGGTCAATGGAGTTCAGCGCCGAAAATGCAGCAAACGCCCCAGAATACATGCAAGTCAGCTGGATGTCCTGAAAGTTCACCCCCAGCAAGTAGTAGTGATTCAGAGCATTGGAGAAAATTCCCTGAACAGCTATCAAACACCCATAATGAAAAGCCTAGCATCCGGTGAACTGATAGTACTGATGGATGATCTTTGGAAATAGGAGGGGAAACTAGACGGCTAAAGCCATCCTCCAGGAGTCATGCCGCTTTATCAAATGAAGCACCACTGCTTTGCTCTCCACCCCAGCACAGCTGCACCATATGGTTGCAAAAATGGGCATTCAAGGACGCCATATGACCAACAAACTTGGGAAGAAGCTCCTCCTTAGTTGAAACAGTTGTGGCATCTATCTTGGGCACTCCTTCATAGTTAAGGGTAACTGACAGCTCAAGTAGTGGAATTTGGCCAGGGTCACCCACCTCTCTGTCGCGCCATAATCTAAGAATATACTCTGGGGTTTGGGGGCTCAGTAAATATAAGGAATAGGAAATATCAAGGAAGATGTTATCAGACATGAAACCACTAATTTATTGTCCAATCAGCGGGGGTAATGTTAAAAAAATTTGATATTACTGGGTGATAAGCCTAAAATATTGCTGGCGTATCATTAATTCTCTGCCAAAATTGGGTTTAGAGTATTTTATGATATAATATGATTCAAGATGAGTTGGTTCTATGTAATTTAAATCCATCTAAAGTATGGGAATTCCGCCAAAACCCCCAATGATGAGATTAGTACGTTGTAAGTTGAAGAAGCTGAGTAGCTTTGCAGATGGGGCAGAGAGTGGTTGGAAAGATAGGCATAATACGGAAAAAAAGGGAAAATAGGGTGAGTTGTTTAGTTTGTAGCTGTAGAAAAAAACTACAGGCTAAAATTTCTAAAAATTTTAATTGTAAAAGGATTCTGCTAAATAAAAAAGACTATAATACCTGAAGCTCTTGGTCTCCATTTTATTAGTTTATAGTAATTTTTAGGGGACGCAATCAACATATTTCTCACCCGTTGTATCAGTGGGTGTTAACTCTGGTATAACTTTCTGGAAGACCTTATTCCATTACACCAAATTTCCAACATTGTTATAAATCCACATTGATGTCATCAGTAAATAATAAAGAAGGGCTGATCAAACTTCAGACTTATAAGGACAAGCTGGGAAATTTTAGCTGTCCTAAGGAGGTTTAAAGCTTGGTCCTGATTGTGATTTAACTCAAAGGTAACGTTTTTCTTAAGCAGTCAGACTAAAGGATAATTAAGGTCAACGATCTATGGGATGAACTGACTGCAATTCTCAATATCTAAAGAAACTATTGGATGTCTTTAAAGCTATGAAATGGAACATTTTTTTATTGTACTCACTTTGTCAAATGGTGGTTGAATCCCTTGTTTGGTGATTTTCGAACATGGAACACCATCTCAGGATATAAAAATGGATATTTAGAAGGGTTGAGCTTTGGGGACGCCTGCATGAGCTTATCAAAAACTTTTATAAAGACTCTCCAGGTGCCCATTGAAAGTATTAGAGAATAAGGTGATATTGTTGAGGTAGACTAAATCACATTATAACCTCAGGTCACCCAGTAGCCTATCCATAAAATTAAAAGTGGCCAGGGCGTCAAAAGGCTCCTGTGGCATGTGAGTCTATTTTAATAGTAATTTTTTGCAATAAGTGTACATTTGGCTTGATCCTCGTGGATAGCTCAATTTTCTAATACCCACTACAAAATCCATTACTAAAAACACTGAGCTTCAGATAGGAAGTTTAGTGAGTCATCAATATGAGGCCATGAATAACTGTCCTTCTTTGTTACCAAAACAAGCTTTTGATAATCCTTGATGACTCACTGCCTTTCATTTCTTTTTAAAAAGTAGAAGGTGCAACGCCCATGGGCTTTGAGAGGATACCAGCAGTCCTAACATTAATAGATCCTTGAGCTCCTTAGTAACTTGAACTTTTTAGTTTTCTCTTACATTAAGGCTTGACTGGATGGGAGAAGCATCTCTTAATTCTACATTGTGACAACCCCTTTTATCTCACCTAATTCATCCATGAAGGTAGAGTACAGACTGGCATATTTTTAAATTTTTATTCAAGGTGGGCTGACCTGAGGATGATACTGCACCATTGAAGGGAAGTGAAGAAAATGGGAAAGGAGAATAAATCCCAAAAAACATCCATGCACAGCGTATGATAGGCCAGGGACTCCATGGACCGCCTTTGCTATTCGCTATATTGGTTTAGGTCTTTGATGCGCAAAACCAACACAGTCATAATTGTCCCCTACCAAAGGTAATCTACTGGGATCAAACTTGGGGAGACAGTGGTAGAGGGTTCATATTCTACCACTTGGGTATCCTCCCCTTACAAACTGGCATATTCATCAAGTAATTTGTTGATCTCCTTTATTTGGTAGCCTAGTCTTTTCCAACTGAAGTCATAATTTGTGCCACAGTGAAATGTTCTTCTTACATTAATTCACAAAGGCTTCCAAAATTTTAGACGCTTGTAATCTTGTCAATGGATAAAGCCATAAGTATGCTATCAGGGTGTTAGGCCCCACCTGCGCACCTTGGGTGTTATTGTATTCATTAGCACAGAAATAGTAACGTCATATGCAGGGTTAAGAGCTGCCAGATAATTTAAGATCTCTTTAAATGATGTTTATCAATTCCTTGTATTTTCAAAAGGCTTCCACAGAAAATATTCACTTCTACCCGAGTGTTGATTATGATCTGAGACCTTGAAGAAATTACTTTTAGTTTTGGAGACTATAAGAACGTTCCCTCATCTCCATCAACCAATTGATGTGAAAGTTGCACACAGGACCCTAGACTTGTTATTAATTCATCAATCTTGTCATCCATATCTAGTAAACAGGTACAAGCCTTATTGAAAATCTTGTAATCCTTGGTGGTTCTAAAAATTAGGATCAAGCTGTCACAAGTTTGGATAAGAACCTTTTGGAGTATTAATGATGGCATTGTAGTCCTGGATAAGTTGAGCCCCTAACAGTGATTTGTAGCTGATATTGTTGAGGGCTACCACTGAGGAGTCTAGGGATATTTTTCAAGCCTGAGTGGGAGCGCAGAATAGGACCCAATATATTTCATACATCGGATGACAGCAGTGTCATAATCCATGAAACGTGGAAATCCAGGAGCGATCTTTATATTCTTCATAAGCTTTAGTAAAAAGACTTTAACTGAGACCAACTATTGATGATTGCAAAATGTGGGATTTTGTGAACTTTAACGGCAACCTGAGCTTCCAAGCTGTCAAAATTGGGCTGCAAAGTGATTAACATGGATGACTTGTCTGAAGGAAAATAAGAGGTGTTAAATTACTATTGTTAAAAGTAGATAACTCGTTCACCCAAATAATCTTGTAGCGATTTTATGGATAACAAATTTGGATAGAGTAATTGTAGTGGAAATGTCAGCACAAAGAGCCACTTACTTCAAGGTGACATCCCTTTAACTAACATATTTCATTATGCCTCCTCTTTGCATTACTTATAGAATTGGTTCTTGGTGTGATAACAGCCTTTGCAGTAGGAGAAGATAGATAATTTATTGTCCTTTGCTTTGATGGCGTGGACGCAATGTCTGGTGTAGGGCTTCAGAGGAATAAAATATTTATTTATCATAGCTACAGGAGTTTTGTATAAAGCCTCCTTGATTCCTTGGATGGAAACAAATGCTCACTTGAACTCTATCATATGAAGCTGGACACCATGCCAGTACTTAATGGCAGAGACAATGGTGGTAATGGCGTCTTATAGAGAGATATGATTAGTGTAATCAATGGTTGAGTGCTGGCATATAATCATTTAGAGACATCTTCAGGACTTTACTTTTGGTCAAGAAAAAAGATTATCAAAGCATGTTTTAGGATTGAAAGGGTTTAATAATTTCTAAACTTCTGGGCTAAAACGGTCTTAATCTGCGCCCAGGTTTGACTATCATAAAAATTAGGGATGATTTTTCTCTAATTTCTTTGCAGAGGCAAAGATTTATGTAATTAATTTAATATCTTTCAGTGTCCTCCTCAATTGCACCCTTTTAAGAACCAAAATGACGAGATACTCTCTTGATTGGGGATAAAAACTCTTTTTAAATTGGGCTAGAAGGTGATCCAATAAGGGACATAAAGAGTGTTTTTGCTCAGCTCAGCATTATGGATTGGCTTAAAGGACACTGTCTCCACATACTCACGGGTATCCTTTAGTTCAATTGTCAACTCAGTTTCTCCAAATCATCCTCTAGATCATTACAGCATCAGTTGATGGTATATGTATTGGCCGTATGTTCCATATGAACTTTTAGAGCTGAATCTTGGCTTCAAAGTTACTAGCTCAGTTCCTAAGTCAGTACAAGTTTGCTCTATTCAACAATGATACTTATCAGTGAGTTTGGTGAATGCATGATGTTTTCATCTCCTCATTTAACGCCTCCAAGGAGACGTTGGGGTCAATCAGGAAATCATCGTTCTGAGCTCCGCGTCTTTGTGCAGTTTTCTCCAATTGCATATACATAACTATAATCTTTGCCAATATTTCACTCTTCAACGGTCTTAAAGAACCTTCAACGTGTGGTATAGTAGACCCAGAGAGGCCTTGTGGACTTTCTCTTAATTAGAGCCGCGGGGCTTTCTAGGCCCTTTGGGACATCAGGAATCATCAGACCATCAATTTTGGAAGGACCTTGCGGCCATTGGATTTCTATGGCTAAGAGAAGGTTCTGAAATTGTTGTTTCATTCCATCAATCAAAGCCTCTACTTGGGTCAGCTGTTGCACCAAAGCTAAATCTTGGAGCCTGGATCTGACTAATGGATTTTGGAGAAGGTTTAATGTACATATTTACATAATTCAGTTACTATACCTTATAAGTGAGTAAGTTGAATACCCATGTAGCCCAAATATTCCAGAGTCCACTAGAGAAAATTGAATCCTGGCATTGTTAATGAGGCGTCAATTGTCCTAGATTGCTTCATAGTTATCTTAGTAATGAAGAAGCGTCTAAATAAAAGTCAACAACGTTGAAATTCAGGTTCTGCATTAATCTCAACTGGCGTAGCACCTCCAATGATGCAGTCCCGCCAGCTGGAGGAGGTGATGAGGGTGGGATGCACAAACAGGCAAAGTTAGGGTCAACCTCATTAGTTAACTCTTTAGTGGCCAGAGAAACATAACCACAAAGCCTCTGCATATAGGAAGGTAATGTTGTAGTTTTATAGTGGATGTTTGCCTTTGTTCAAGTAGATTTCTTAAAAAAGCTGCTGGATGCTAACGCTGATCATGTTGGAATGTATGCAATGTTTATTTAGTCTGGAATAGTTAAGCTGAACTCTGGTATAGCCCAAACTCCACCTTCTCAGATTATATGGGTAAAAGTCATAATAGGATGTGTTAATCCACTGGTGATGCTTCACGCCCTTTGGAGGGGGGAAGTCATTGTTTGAATTAATATCAAATTTTTGTAATCAACGCTTTTAAATTTACAACTTGAGCCCCTTGTATTGAGTACCAATATCAGCTTCCCCATTATACTAAAGCAAAATAGCTAATTTTTAGTTGCTCAGAGGTGTCCTGTTTAAAAATATTAGCTTTGTTTAAGATGGTCCTTGGCAGCATAATGACTTCTAAAAGGTAATTCTAGGCAATTTCTCTTCAATAGGGCCTTATTACTGGAAACTATCCTGGTATAAAACTGCTAACGCTATTTCTTTAAATATAAAAAGACACATAAAATATACATTAAGCAAAAACTAGTAAAAAATATGGAACTATTCTATTGTCTAAAAATTCTTCAATATTCATAGTATGCAAGGGAGCCTTACGTACTAGGAAACGTTTGGGTCCTCCTCAATCAGTATCTTTACTTCTTATCTAGTAGAAGAGTAAAGAGATTGCCACTTTCCTATGACAACAATTAGTTAGTTGTGCTATCATTGTTTATCTGCTTTATATTGCAACTCTAGTTATTTGGATGCAATTGTACTTAGGTCTTCAATTGGTGGCTCAGTCAGAGTTGTACCTTGTGATTGATCTTGATTTTTTATCATTTTTGCACAATTTTAAATTGACTTACTAAGTGACAATTTATTTAAAAAAGGAAGCTTGATCCTGTATAAGGCATCCTTAATGT
Source organism: Massospora cicadina (assembly GCA_022478985.1). NCBI lineage: Eukaryota > Fungi > Entomophthoromycota > Entomophthoromycetes > Entomophthorales > Entomophthoraceae > Massospora > Massospora cicadina. The sequence goes on along the minus strand of JAKSZP010002864.1, from coordinate 14,809 downwards.
TCAACGTTCCAATGTTTTGTAAGTTCAGATCATTATCCAATAGACACTGACATGGTACACTTGCTGATATCCTTCAGAAGTTTACTATGAGTAAACCATCCAGTTAGAACATTTTCCTTCCTCAGATGTGTTTGCCTATAATATTACTTTTCACTCAATAATGAGCAATCAACGTTTTAGATACTATATGTAAATCATCTTGTTCTTCTGTTTCTTTTATATTCATGTGTTCATTGGAGTATGAGTCCCCTAGATATCTGAAAAGCTCACTCAAGCCTTAATACAGTTTCATACTGAAGCTTACTTCAAGCATTGTCTCAAAAAATATAATCTCAAAGTGTGATGTTGAGGACTTATGGAGATTACATAACTTTGCCATCAGGGAGGTAATTATATTATAATAATCATAAATTTAGATGAACTGACAATTTGAAGCATTTTTGGAAAGTATCCTTTGAGATCATTGAGAAAATATCTAACCATTGCCTGCACTCTAAAAGTTCTCATTAACCCTTTCAATAATTTTCAATAAAAAATCCTCTGGTTTTTGGCCCTTGTATTTGGCAAAAATTTCTTAGCAAACGTTAAATTTTTGTAATTATTTTAGTTCTTGTCCTTACATTAATATTCAATAATTTTTAAATAAATATAGTAGATCTCATTTTTGGATGCATATATGCGTTTTTAGGTTTACACAATCCTCATTTTTTGGCGCATTTGTGCGTTTTTAAATTTACATACCCCTCATTTTTTGGATGCATATATGCGTTTTAAATTTACCCAAACCTCTATTTTTTGGACGCATATATGCATCAAATCAGTGAAAGGGAAAAGTGTGACCACAATATTTAGGTTCATAATAAGTTCCTGAAGAGAGACCATCAGAACTTAAATTTGACATCCACTACTTATCACAGCCCAATTTCTCCAAGATCATTTTTGTTACCTGATTTTTAGTTAAGTGAGTATAAATTTTGAGATTTGGCCTGATGATTCAAATGAATAGAATACTATTTACTAATTTATATTTAATAATAAACAGAGGCAACTTTTCAATTACTTTACCCCCACACTGTGTTAGTTGATATAAATTACTATTGGTTCTCTTAGGCATCCTCCCCTAATATCTTTAAATTTAAATTTATTGTGGTGAAGGCTGACCATGGGATGGACACTTCCGAATATGACTCAAGAAAGACAAACTTAGTACCAGGAGAGGCACCCCAGAGAAGCGATGCTATCTCTTGTTGCCAGCGGGAACGCCACTTATGGGGAGGGGGAGGGAACGTGTGAAGGGGCCATAGCCACTATTGAGCACGTATGGAGGAAGGGGTCTGATTTGATGAACCAGACTGGGAACCAGGAGGAGACCAGCTGTCGGCGATGCAGTGGGAAGTATCCAAACATCCACGCTTGAAAGTGGTCCACCAAATGAGACCAGAATCTGTGGACAGTTTCTGGGAGGGTGGGGGTGGAGCCTGCGATGGCATCTAAGACAATCGTGTGGATGGTCAACATGGCGATTGCAACCACCAGAGCATGGATGGAGGGTGGAAGGGAGGAGGCCATTGATAGAGCAAACATACCTCTTGACAGACTGAAGGGATGCGTTTGAAACTGGCCCAGCAGACGTTGAACTTCGCGCCATATCACTTTAGAGGTGGGGCACTTCTCCAGGCGGTGGAACAGCGTGCCATACTGGCCACACATGACACAGGATGAGTGTAAAGTGTTAGAGCGCTCAGCTGTATGATACACCCGCCTCAGGCAGCGCCACACATGGGAGCGGACTTGAGGCTGCAACAGAGGGTGATGTACGTATTTCCAGATAGTTTTTTGGTTCTCAATGGAGTAAGGGATGTCCATCATGTCCAGGTAGTCCACCCTGGATAGGACATGGGGCCGAATGGGGATCACGTCATCATGGATGGGTAGCCCCTGTACCTCTTGTGTGAACTGAGGAGAGGGGCGGCCTCTTTGGTTTGTATGTCCGTTAATACAAATTCTCCACTCAGTGCTCCGCATGGAGAGTAGGATTCGTTTGTAGTGGGTTTTAGTCCCATGAGGACCTGTGGCCGATGTGTGTGATGCGAGGTATTTCATCAGGGAGTGGGGGTTTGATGGATTGTTGAGGCCCAAGGCGCGGGAGAAGTTGGAGTGGGCTGCGTGGGACCAGTGTTGGGAGGGGAGTGTAGGGGCGGTGACAGCCGCGATCCAGGTGCCCAGGATCTTGGCAGCATGGGCTTTGAAGTCCTGCAGGCCCATGCCACCATGATGATGAGGGCCAAACATGACCTCTAGCCACACTGGTGGAGGGCGGCCTGACCAAAGCCACCCTTGCAGCAAGGCATACAAGGATTTGAAGAAGCTTGGGGAGAAGGGGATGGCGTGGGCTCCGAACCAGACTTTGGATAGGAGCATAGAGTTGGCTAAAACAACCCTGACAGTAAGGGAAGTAGGGTAGGCTCTGAGAGAGGCGATTTGCTTTGTCACGTTGTCCAGAATATGGCACTCCATTACTGCTGATGCGTATCCGCCTGCCTCCATCCACACGCCCAGATGGCGTACCAGTCCTATGGTAGGACATGGCACGAAGGGGAGCACCAGTGGAGCGGTGTGTGTTGAGTTAGTAGGGCGAGCACATGTGCGAGCAGATGGGCCAGGTTGGGAACTAATTGCTGGGGTCCAGCAGTTCAGAAACTGACCAAGGAGGATGATTTCAGTTTTGGAGGCGTTCAGTGCCGCGTTGCTTGCCCAGGAATATTCCTGGATGAGAGCTTCAAGCGCGCGTGCATCTTGATTATTAGACACCCCAACCACACAATCATCTGCGAACGCCAATACTTTGACTGGGGCTTGGCCTGGCACATGGACCCCAGTGAGTTGGGCATTCACATTTTGCAGTAGTGGGTCAAGGCTGAAGTTGTATAAGAGTGGGCTGAGGGGGTCCCCTTGTTGCAAGCCCCTTTGAGGGTGGACTACTTCCGTTAGGAAGCCAGGGCCACGCACTGCCATTGTTGCAGATTCCGTGAGCAGCATCACCCAGTTGATGAAGCGAGGGGGTAGGCGGAATTAATGGAGGCAGGCCCTGAGGTATTCCCAGTTTACTCTATCATAGGCCTTTTGTTGGTCCAAGAATACAAGTGCCCCAGAGGCTGTGGACTGACATACATTAGCCACAGAGTGCACGTTATCCCAAATCGACCTTCTGGGGATGAAACTGATTTGTTCTGGGGAGATGGTGGCAGATGCTACAGTCCCTAATCGGTTAGCCATAATTTTTGTTAAAATTTTAGTGTCTGTGTTTGTTAGAAAAATGGGGCGCCAGTTGGCTAAGTCTAGCTTATCCCTTTTCTTAAAGATTGTGACAGTAAAGGCCTCATGTCCTCCTGCTAGGAGGCGCGTTTCCAACAGGCTTTGGTTAAGTGAGGCGAGCAGCAATGGGGATATATATTTGAAATATTTTTTGTAGAACTCATATGGAATGCCATCTAGGCCTGGGCATTTTCAGTTTGGTGCACCGCGAATGGCTGTCCATAATTCGTTCGGAGTAATTAAATTCATTATTTCTGGGTATTGGAAAATGGTGCGGATGTGGGCTCAGTTGAGAAATTCTGCCACTTCAACCAGCTGAATTGGTTCGGCTTGGTACAACTCAGAGTAATATTTTTGCATTTCAATTGCCACTTCAGCTGGTGTATCCGCAATGGAATTATCCAATCTTTGCACCTGTGTGCAGGCCACACTCTGGCGTGGTGCGAAAACTTTTTTAAAGAAATATGTGGTGCACTTGTCACCTTTTGTGATGCGTGTGGCCCTGTATTGAACACAAACCCAATGTTTGTGTTGCCTTTTAAGTGCGTTGAGGTGGACGGCTGCCTCCACCCACTTCCATCCCCATGAAGGGCTGTATCCTGTAACTGGGATGTTGGACTCCAAGTGTGCCAACTCTGCCAGAGCGCGCGAGATAACCGCCAATGGGGCTTGTGAGCGTCTGGAGGAGAGATGGCGAGAGTGGCGGATGGTGTCCTCTTTGAAAGTTGCCCATGTGAAATTTGGGTCCGCGCAAAACGGGCAACAAACTTTTTTGCCAAAGTTGCCTCTTCCACCCACATGGAAAATCCTGGCGATGCAAGCTCGGGGGGCAGATTTTGCGCTAATGTGGGGCCTTAGCAACTGTGACAGGTAGGTGGTAGGTTATCAAGACCAGAAGATGGTCGGAGAATTCCATTTTCGTTGTTTTGAAGTGGGAGATATGGGTTGGAATTTCGCCAGTGTTAGAATAAGGTTAATACGGGTCATGAACCTTAATTGGCTGTTGTGGACGTGGGGACGCATCATGTTTTCAAGCAGCGGGGCATGTCACGGCAGTGTATCCATTAACCCAAGGGTGGCCTTTAGAACGTGTAGTTCTATGTGACCCTGTGGGGCGTGGGGTGAGGAAGGCCACTGGTCCATCGGTGTGGTTAGCCAACATTTCATGTCGCCGACTAGGAAAGAATCTGGGGGTAGCGGGAGGGATCTGACCAATGAGAAAAATTCCTGACATTTGTGTGCACCGTTTGAGGCATAGATGTTGATGATTGCGTGTGCTATGTTGTCCCACAAGAAAGTGACAACGAGCACTCAGCCATTTAGGAATGCTTCTGAGGATACAAATTTGAAAAAATTATTTTTCTGAATTAGCACCCCACAGTGCTTTGACCAAAAGGATAGGGATGGGAGGAGCATTGTTTTCCAAGTTTCCTCGGAACCTTGTGGACAGTGGGACTCCTGGATGGCCAGGATATCCATGGGTAAATTGTGTTGTAAAAAACTCAGTTTCCTAGCCCAGGATGGGGAGGCCTTGAGTCCAGAGATATTCAATGTCCCTAAAGTGAAGGTTTCCCCCATCGCACCTTAGGTGCAAGGGGGTGGGCCCCCAGGCCCACCAGCCTCTTCTAGATCCCCACGGGCCTACACAGCAGCATGGGTGTTAGCAGTAATGCTATTGGAGTTTTTGTTGATTTTTGCAGAAAGAGCTGCATTGGCTTTAGCCTTCGCTTTTTGTTTTCCCAACGTCGGAAAAATTTTTTGCGGTGCAGATGAGTTTGGTGCACCGTTGAGCAGGTTGAAAAAAATTTCAGTTGGGATAGGTCCCAAGTCAGTTTTGACTGGAGCTTGGGTGCAATGATTAAGTATATATGAATCTCCCATCAGATCCTCAGATTGAGTGTCCCGCTTGGCATGAGCTTCCCAATCTGATTGGTTATTGGATTCCCAAGTTGCTTCCACCACAAAGGTTTCCATGTCCTCCTAACGTTGTGAGTGTGGGATAGTGGTGGTGGCCTTGGCCGCGGCCCTACGGGCCTGCTTGGCCTTCTTCTACTCTTTCAGGGAGATAGGCTTTACCAGTAGGTAGCAGCCTTGTGCTCCCCACGGGAAAGCCTCCTTGGTGCTTGTGGTTGGTTCATAGTGTGCCTCTCCATTGGCCATGGCTGCTGAGGGGTGCTCTTGGAATGTGACGCCCTCCTTGATGGGGCATGCGTGCGCCTTATGGCTGAACGCGTCACAGTGGGTGCAAATGGGGGGCGCGCTGTCCACGGTCACCTGGAATGGGTGGGTGGTATGCCCTGCGATATCAATAAAAGTGGAGTGCGGGATCTGGGTTAGGTCCTTCACAATCTCCTCAGTTGGGGTCAGAACTGCGATGGCTTTGCCGGTGCACAGGTGTGGCATCAGTGTGAAGTGTTGCATTTCAAAAGATTGTATTTCGCCGTATACAGTGAGACCATCTTTCAGGTGTTGTTCCAAAATGTCACGTTTTAATGTCTTAGGCATGAAGTCAAACGTGAGGAAAATTTGGTTTGATTTTGTCCATCTGGTGCATTTGGTTTTGATGACCCATTGCCCTTTGGGGAGGTCGACCACTATGCGCACCACTGCAGCCTCATCTGCTGCCTTTTTGCTTTCGAAACCTAGGTCCAGCCAACTGCATGACATGGAGTGAGGTGTAACGTACACCGCAGTCAGGAAAATTGTGTGCACATCTTCACAAAATTTTTCCCATAAGGCCATTTTTTGGATGTCCAGAAACATGCGGACTCCAAATCCCACCAACAAAAGTGGCTGGGAGTGTGGCGTGTTGATGTACTGGTTGCATCATGCTTGCCATGCGAGTATCTCTGGGGAAATTGTGACCACCGGTTTTTTAAGATTTTTGTCTATTCTGCTGGATTCTCCGGGGCGTTTTTGAACGTTGGAGGCCGCGGGCCTTCCACCTGCTCCTCTTACCTTGCTTGCCCAACTGCTCCCTGACATGGGCGCAGACTAATCTCCTCTGTGAGATTATCAAACTAGATTAGTCTTGAATTGAATAGGTTGCAAAAATGATTGCAACAAGAAAGAAAAGTTTTTTATCCTCCCCTAATATTTATTACTTCAATTAATCCCTGCCCTTGCAGCTGTGTCAATGGTATAACATTATTTACCATTGATTTTTCAGAAAAAAATTCACTATTTAAATATTACTTTAATTGACTCTTCCTTTAAAACATATCACCTAGTAGTATTTTAATTTTAATTTTATCTGGGGAAGGCTGACCATGAGATGACACTTCTAATATGTAAACCAACAAGCACTAATATAAGCTAGAGGCACCCCAGAGAAGCTAACGCTGTCTCCTGTTGCCAGCGGGAATGCCAAATAAAGGAAGGGGTATTGTGAGTACAGGCTTGCGCCACTATTGAGCACATATGAAGGAAAGGGTCTGAAGTAATGAACCAAACTGAAAACCAGGATGAGACCAACTGTCATTGATGGTAGATACCCAAACAACCATTTTTATAAAGTGGTCCATAATGTGTGACTGGATTTGACGTACAGCTTCCTGGAGGGTGGGAGTAAAGTCTGAAATGTCATCCAAGACAACCATGTGGATAATCCAAATTGCAATTGCTACCACTAAGGCTCTGAGGGAAGGTTGTATCAGAAAATTCAAGGACAAGGCAAAGATGTCCTTAGATAGGCTGAAGGGCTGTGTTTGCTCCTGGCAAAAAATAAGTTGTACCTCACGCCAGCTCACTTTTGATGGAGGGTACTCATACAGGTGAGTGGACCAAAGTCCCATATTGGTCACACACAACACATGAGGAGTGTGATGCGTTGGATTGCTTAGCAGTATGGTATACCCATTTCAAGCAGCGCCATACATGGGAACAAACATGCGGCTGCAAAAGAGGGTGATGGGCGTACTTCCAAATCTTTTTTTGGGTTTCTAGGGAGTATGGGATGTCCAACATGTCCAGATAATCCACCCTGGCCATGATAGGGGACCTCATTAGTATCAAATTGTTCAGAACGGCTTGGCCTTGAACTTCCTGTGTGAAGCGGGGAGTAGGGCGGCCCCTCTGGGCGGTGCGCTCACTGATGCTAATTCTCCACTCACCACTCCACATGGAGAGGAGAATTTGCTTGTTTTGGGGCAACTTTCCATGTGGGCCCGCAGCAGAGGGATGTGAGGAAAAATATTTCAATAGAGAATAGGGTGGGTAGGGTTGCTGAGGCCCAGGGTGCAGGAAAAATTGGAGTGATCCGCATGTGACCAGCGTTGGGCTTAGAGTGTGGGTTTGGTGACTGCTTCGATCCAGGTGCCAAGTATTTTGGCAGTATGTGCCTCAAAGCTGATCAGGCCCATACCACCACTATGGCGAACCCCAAACAAGACATCCAGGCACACTGGCGGTGGGCGGCCTAACCAAAGCCACCATTGTAGAAGGGCATATGTTCGGATTTTCGCCCATATTTCCAGCCAGCTAGATTACCAGTAATTGCTAAGTGACAATTTCCTAATGCGAGGTGAATTGGAAATTGGTTGCCCCTGATTAAGTAACTAAGTTTGGTGGATTTTAGGTTATTCGCCTGGTTAATCCCTCATGGATCAATCTGGAAAAATGTTATAGATCTCATTGGGCAAAGTTGCTGATGAAATAGGGGCATCTGATAGTTGATTAACTATCAGGTGTACTAATTGGTTTCAGTCAGGTTTCATCCCTGACTTATTGGGAATTTAAGGAGTAAGTTGCGAGGTGATTGATGCCACCTGTAACTAGCAAATTGATCAGTTGGTACATGACCTGCCTTAATGAGTAACAAGTCCCATTACCTAAGCAGGTCGCTTGCCAAATATGGTTGGTTTAATTGGATCGAGAGTAAAACGTTAGGGACACGTTTTCTGACTTTTTATGTTTTAGGTCTTGAGGATGTCCAATGATGGAATTCTAGCCATGATGGGGAAGACCATCACTGCTTAGATGAGGATGGGTTATTCAATGGCAATGGCTGCTGTTTTATTGGTTGGGTGTCAACCAAGGGTTGGGTGCTGAATCCCCCATTATAAATTCCCTAGAGTCCACTAATAATACAAAACAGTACAGAGTATACAGTAGATATACCAGCTTAGTAAACTTTAGCAGCATCCATTTGTTCTATTCTATCTCAGGGATATTTGCTTTGTGCAATAATAGGGAGACTTTTTAAGCTAAAGAGTAAGGATCTGAGCGGAGATCCAGAGAAGAAGCGGAATCAAAATTGGGGATTGCTGCCTACTGTGTGTCAAACCAGAGAAACTGTAAATGGTAACCTAAGAGAAGATTGGGTTAGATGGTATGAGGGAACAAATCCCTATTTCAAGATTTCATAATTATTTTGAGAGTAAATAATGGCTAGTATTGGGCCGAGATCTGTAACTTCCAATCAACTATAGACAATATTCATCATACTATTATTAACCAATCATATCAACTATTATACAACGCGGACAAATTGCACAAAGCCCAAACCTGTGCAAATAATAAGTTTATGGGGGGTTATTGGCTGAAAGTAATCAGATCCCATAAATTTTTACAAAATGGTGCTCACTACAGGGGTGTAGTTAAATAGAAGAATTTAGAAGGATGTCATATAAAGATTAGTTATGAAAACTATGGATGGAGTTAGCTTCCATTATTCAGAATGCCCTAAACTCAGCAAATCATCAAGAATTTGCAGCCTTGGAAGAAAAAGTCGCCAAGATGTAGGAAGGGATCAATAATGTTGTGAGTTTTGGATATGGGTTACTTGGAAAAGTAACGTCATTAAAGAAGAAAGAAGGTGACTTAAGCAAAGAAGTCTTATTTCTGAAAATGGATTGTGAAGTGGATCGTGTTTGTTTAAGAGCTTTCAGCGCTGATATTGAGTGACTGATTTACCAGGGCAAGGAGCTAAAAACTTACAAATGCGATTGTGAGCCATATCTGGTAATTGATTCCAAAGAAAGAACTCCTCATATGATAATTGGGAATTAAAATACCCCAAGAAACATGCTGCCCACTTTTGCCACTATTTCAGAGATGACGCCTAAAATCACTCCCCAAGTGAGCTTAGTAGTCAAACCTAGAGAGGTGGCTAGAAAAATCTTGAAGAAATTCAAGGCAACGCCAATATTGCTGACTTTCCATCAGGATAACGCTCCAACATTTTTCCAATTGTTTGATATAGCAATGTATGGATACGGTGATCATCAAAAGGCATTGGCATTTATGAATTGCTTAGACACCAATTGCCAAAACCTAGTGTTGCCCCACCTGAAGGGGGACAGCTGGTTGTATGTGGAGGCCAAAGCAGCCATTATGAGTGAATTTGGGAGCCTGACGCGCATGTCAAAGCACAAACAAGAGTTTATGGCTATCCAAATCCATAAAGACAAATTTAGAAAGCTTCGCAGATTGTTCCTACCAGAAATCCTGGTTGGAGCAAAGGTACTGGATGACTTCGATGCCATAATAGCATTACAAGTGGCTCTTCAGACCTACCATGATTTGCACTGAATAATGTCTTCTGTGTTTGCAATATAAATTAATACCTATCAGATGATAGATAAATTTTAAGATCTTGGGAGCAACCTTTGATGCCCTAGACAGAAGTTTCAAATCCAAACCAGTATGAAATTCAAATCCCATAAATGGTAACGAGAGTGCTAAAGAAATGAACAACCAAACTGTTCTGGGTAATAAGCCCAAAGACTTCAGACGAATTAATAAGAAAGAGAAGGTATGTTACCAATGTGGAGGAAAGGGACATTTCACTGTAAATTGCAAGAATCCCAAGGATCAATTCAACGTTGTCCAAGCGAAAGAGTCTGCAACTGCAAAGGATTCAGGAAAAGGGCCCACAGCCTAGATGGGGAACAGTCTAGAGCTGTGGAGAAGCCTGTTACTCCAAATATTATGCATGAGGAAATTGACATCAGTGATCTGTTTGTGGATGAAGATGTACAGGATTAACTGTATCAAGTGGTCAATTTGGACGTGAATGCCGTAACAAGTTTTGAGACAAAGGGAATTGACCTTAGTTAATCGAGGAAGTTGCCTGGCCATACGCCTGACAACTAGCAGATAAGATTTGAGCTGTATATAATCCTGATGAAATGACTGAAGTTCATTTATATGAGGCAAACCTGTCGATCCACCTCAGCGCAATAAAGGAATCATTTCCTGATTTATTGGTGCAAATCAAACACACCCTCAATTTGGCTATTAAAGCTGATATACACTCAGTAAACACTATCTTATAATACTCTGAGTGTACATATATAGATATAATAAGTGAATCGAGTACAGGTGAGGGCGATTGTTGACAGTGGAGCACTCATTACCATTGTCTCGACCAAGCTGGTGAAGAGGAAATGATCTCGCCAAATTTGGAACACAAGAAAAAAGATACAGGACAGCTAGAACAAATACTAGCATCTCTTGTGGAGTGTATAGAACTTTGCACTTCAATTCAGATCTTTGGTAGTATCTACGCCAGCAATGGTTTCAGCCAACCAAAACTGTGACATTCTGATTGGGACAGAATTTCTATGGAAGTATGGAGTTAAATGTAACTTTGAGGATAATACTTTGACCATATTGGATCAGAAGTTACCATTAGTCTATCAGAAGGATGGGGAAGTTACAGTGAGTAGGAGAAAAAACTTCATCAACTTGACATACAATGACGGCAATGTCCCAATTCGATACCAACTAGTTGGCTGGAAGCAATGACAAATGCTGGCGAAAATCTTGGAATTTTGGGGAATTTAATGAGAATCAAGAATGCAGAAACCATACCTCCAGGATCACAGATGATAGTCAACATGGGGTTGACATTAGAGATACCAGAGCTACTGTATATGGAAGTCAGAAGCCCATGTAAGAAGTCCATAGTAGAGCCTTGGGTGGCTTCTTGAATAATAATGCCAAGCCATGGAGAAATTAGAGTTCTTTTGGCAAATTTAAGTGATAAAGCAATGAAGATCAAGAATAATTAGATCATCACATTTGTTCATCTAATCCTGACGGTCAAACTGAGGAAGTTCCACAATTTTGGGACCCTCAATGAGATGGGATTACCGGATGGGGTAACTGAGAGTATCAACCTATTGGTTGATCAAGAGCAACTTGCTGATCTGACAGAAGGACAGCAAGAAGAGGTGCTTGAATTGATCAAAAAGTATTGGGAAGAATTCAACCAGGATAAACATGATTTGGGATGCACAAGAGATGTGATCCACGAAGGTTGATACCAGGCTAACTTGCTGATCAGGATGAGACTGATTCAACGATAAAAGGCAGCTGAAGCAATAGTGGAAGAAGAAATCAGCAAACTAGTGAAGCATGGCATCTAGTTCCATCTTTAAGTCCCTGGGAAAGCCCTAAAAATTATTGTGAAAAAGAAGGATGGCTATAATTGGGTGGTGATCAATTATTGGAAGCTGAACAAGATTATGAAGAAGGATTCATACTCACTACCAATAATTGATGATGCACTAGGTCAATTGGGAGAAGCGAAGTATTTCTCTGCAATGGATCTAATATTAAGATATTGGCAAATTGATTTTCCAAGAGAAGAACAAGAGAAATGTGCGAGTATCACCGCGCAGGGACTTTATCAACTGACAAGGATGATCCAGGGTCTGTGCATTGCGCCTGCAATGTTTCAGATGTCCATGGATGCCATACTAAATGACGAAGTTGTCATGCGTCCTGGTGTACTTGGACAATATAAATGTGTTCAGTAGGACGTTTAATGACCATTTGTAACTTGGAAGAAGTATTCAAGAGACTTTCCATGGACAACCTGAAGATTAAGCCGAGGAAGTGTCACTTCTTCAAGAAAGAGTTGGAATATTTGGGATTTGTGATCAACTTTAGTGAATTGCAGCCACAAGCCCAGAAGATTGAAGCCAAATAATGATTGGCTGTTCTGAAGAGTGTCTGAGATATCCAAGTGTTCCTTGGAATGGTTGGATACTATAGAAGATTTATTCAGGATTTTGGCTGAATTGCTGAGCTCTTATTACATCAGTTGAAGGATCCAAAGAAAGGATTTGTATGGAATAAAGAAGAGCAGAAATCCTTCAATGAGCTACACCAGTACCTTTGAAGATTCTGCAATTTTGAAATATCCGAATTTTGATTGAGAATTTATTATACAAATTGATGCTTTGTTGATAGCGATTGGCACCATATTAAGCCAAGTAGATGAGCTAGGGGACGAACATCCAGTGGCATATGTGAGCCAAACACTCTCAGCCGCTGTGAGGAATTACACCATGACTGAGTGTAAATGCCTTGCAGTCATTTACGCTTATAAACAGTTTTGGGTGTACATCCACAGAACACACTTCAAAGTGGTGACGGACCACTCCTTGTTATGTTAGCTTCACAATTTGAGAGAACCATAAGGACAACTGGCCCAATGGGCATTAAAGCTGCAGGCTTGTGATTTTGAGATTGTCCACCAAGTGAGGGCTTCTCACCTGAATGTGCATGGCTTAACGCAGTTATTAATGGCCCAGATGGTATACCAGCAGGATGATGAGTTATTCCAGAGAATGGTCGATGGAGAAATTAAGAATGAGCCCCAAGAAATCCAAGGTGCACTTTGAAAAGCGATAGAAAGCACTGAGACCATGGATGGACAAGTGTTTAAGATGATGAATGGGATGTAGTTAAAATTCTGAAAGCCGTCAGAAGAGCAGCTATTGTTCAAGCCGCTCATAAGGTTTTTGGGCATGAAGGCCTGAGAAAAACGACCAAGCATATTCGCCAGTACTATTGGGAGTCAATCAACTATGATGTCCTACCTATCTAAATTGTTGTGTGGAGTTCCAGTTGCACAAGTCACATAAGAATACAACTGGATACCAAATGGTCTGCCCTGGATTTTCTTGGCATACAGTGTCCATTGGTGTGATGGGACCACTGACGATGAGCACAGGGGGAGTCAAGTACATATTATTTGTGATCAATCATCTGATGAGATGGATTGAGACAAAGGCTCTGGTGAAAGTAGATGCTACCAGTACCCCAAAGTTTATCCTGGATCAAGTATTATACCAACATGGATGCCCGCAGGTCCTGCTGAGTGACAATGGGACAAACTTCATGCCTCAAGTGATCCTGAAGTTAAATGAGATAATGGGGATCCAAGGTGTCATGTTTGTACCCTACCAGCCAGAAACAAATGGACTTGTGGAACAAATTATTGGAACACTGGCCGTGACTCTGAGGAAGCTGGTCGCAGGAAGAACTTCCACGTGGGGAACTTACCTGAGTTTGGTGACATTCGCCTACAATATCAGTCATCATTTGGCAATGGGAAAAAAGCCATTTGAATTGTAATATGGGAGGAAGGCCGCGTTGCCACTGATTTTATATTCAATGGTGGATCTAACATTGGGGATGAGTGCCGAGCAGTATCTGAACTAATTGATGAATATCCTGATTGAAATGCAATTGCAAGCATTCAATACTACATTGAAGAAAAGGATATGATTGAAATTGATGGATAATAAGAAATGACCAGACTTATCGGAATACTGAATAGGCAAAAGAGTTACCTATTGCAATATGCATGGTTTCAGAAAAAAGATGTTGGATGCATTGTGGTCAGGTCCATTTTGATACTATCACTAAAATGGCGACAGATGTTTACTCCATCAAGAACCTCTTGGATAGAAGATTAGTAAATTGAGTCCATGCTAAGTATTTGAAGCAATACTGATGAAAAAAAATAACAAAAAAGAGTTCCTGAAGGACCGCTGAACCACTAAGTTGGTCATGTCCTAATGATTAGGTCAAGTCTAAAAAAGGACCTCTAAACTATAGAAAACTGGTAGGTTTAAGAATACCTAGGATAAAATTTGTGGGAAAAAATATAAAGATGGGCCGCTTAACTGAAACAAGGTCAAGTCCCATGAAAAAAAAGAAGAATAAAAATAAAAGATTGATAATTATATGGGGAAAAATTATTTATAACCACATAGAAAAACTAATATATTTTATAATTTTTATTTTTTATTGATTATTTTCAATTTGGGGATGATTCCGTCTATGTCTCCCCTTGGGAGAGGGAGGATGGATTGCAGTAGGAGTGAATAACCCATTAAAATCTATGTGAGATCAGATGCTAGCAAGGGCTAGACCTAAACAAAATCAAGTTTGTTGAGCGGATGCAGATCCCTATGAGAAAGTGACTAGGGGAAGGGAAATTGAGATGTCAGAAGAAGCAAAATGTGATACCTAGGGTGGGGAGGGAAGCAACAGTACAGAAAGAGGCAATTGGCGAATAATCCTGAGTAACCCCAATATGGTACTGGACTAAAAGTTTAGTCTTGATCGCTTGCTGATAGGCTTTTTTAAGAACACCAGACATATGGGCCAGCAATGAACAGGGGATACTAGATGCGGGTTGCTGAATCATGCCCCCTATCAAAGCCATCAGTGGAAGATACCTATGGGATAC